>JANFOE010001616.1:0-310840 GCA_025667525.1 Glebionis coronaria | reverse complement strand
ACCCCCTATTCTCTAAATAGATCCGCCCCTGACCACACATATAACCGGGACCAAACCTACGAAAACCTAACTATGTTCAGTTTTTTCCTCGCGGATGATTGTCCACTCGACAGACTTACCTTTAACTTAGCCTCGTCCCTAGTGGGCACAACTGAAGGTTTATAAAGCTCATAACAATTATACAAACCTAAATAATATCAAAGCACACATAGCGGAATCGATTTAACAAGATCATAATTAATAACACATTCATAATTAATCGAGTTAGGGTTACATACCTTTTAGCTAGAGCAAATCCACAAGAACATCAACGAACCACCAATTAGGGTTTATAACGAATCCTACCAAGATATAGCCTAAAGTAAGACTATATTATGCTCTTGTACACATGTAATGCAATGGGCTAATCGTGATTCTAGCACATGTAAACCGGGCTTCTACGTTTGTGGAAAATCTACCCAACAACCCTAGAGAGGGGCTAGGGCTGGATAATAGCTAAATTGAAAACCAAACGAAAACTCTAAAGGGTTTGGCCGAAGATCATAAGAGAGGAGAAAGAGAGTGGGGTGACGAATTATGAGGGTAAGGGGTTTGTTTATATAGGCTAGCAAATAATGGATTCCAAGTCATAAACAAATTAGGAAAGAAATCCTTCTCCCCCTTTGTCTCCATAACCGACCGACGAACACCCCTTGGTGGGGTGTTCCGGAACCTTCTTTTCTCCTTCTATTTTATTCCACAACGTTGGTTATACTTAACTCTTAATTATTTTAACAACCGTTAAGTTAAAGCTCCGGTTTAATTTAATAAATATAATAAATACGTTTATTAAATATATTAAATACATTTATTAAATAAATTAACCCTTTACGTATTGTGTGTGATCCCGTAATCCCGAGTTCGATCCTAACACACAACTATTAAATTTATGTCTATTAAACTTTCAGCTCCCACTTGGACAAATTTCGAATATCGTGATTACATTAACTAGCGTCTAGTTACACAAGCAATGTCTCTAGTACAACTCGAGTAAGGTCTCCTGGACAAAATCTTTTAATGATTAATCATTGTTTTTATCCTTTTATTTCAAATACAACGTTAATAGGATGTGGATCTGAGTCATAACAAATTTGGGTGTAGCCACACAAACATCTTACCACTCCCTCGAGGGGCCCAGCTATATTATACTTCAAAATAATTTTAAGGAAACAAATCCCATTTTGACTACAAGCAAAACTTACGAACTTTGAAACACTTCTGAAAATAACCCTTATAGCTACCAGTTACGTTTAGTGTTAGGTTACCTCACAGAAACGCACTACACTCGTGACAGTTTCCTGGCATCTCAAGTCTAAGGATAACTATTTATGATTTACTTAATGACAAAGATCCATAAAGTAAAATCATATAGTTGGGATAAGTCCAATATTTGATTCATCAAATATCATCCAAAATTGACCAATATACTTTAAAGTATACTCTATCACTATTTTGATTGCCTTAGTTCAATAATACTCCCATATTATTAATCGACAATGGACATTTAGTACATAACAGTTTATTCATGGATTAAAACATGTAAAATAGGATACAAAATTAAATACTAGAAAATAAACGAAACTCAATCTTTATTTCATCCAATTCAATAATGTCTTAAACATCCTTTATCCAAATACTAATCACATATTTATTGCATGAAATTGCTAGCTAGTTGCAGCCCAATAGCCTTGGCATGCATAACTACCTTTGGTCTAGGAAAAGCCTTAGTAAAAGGACCAGCTACGTTATCATGTGTGTGAACATTTATCAAATTTATTTCTCGAGCTTCAACTTGTTCTCGAACATAGTGATATCTGCGTTTAAAGTGTCTGACTCCTTTCATGACTCCAGAATCATTGGCGAATATGATTGCAGCAGAAGTGTCACAATACATATCAATAGGTTCTTTAATTGAAGGCATCCCTCCAAGATCTCCGATAAACTTCCTAATCCAAACAGCTTCCATTGCAGCTATTGAAGCAGACATGTACTCAGATTGAGTAGCATGCATTGCAATCGTTGTCTGCTTCATGCTCTTCCAGTCAACTGCTCCTTCATTGATAACAAATACGTAAACTGTAACACCCCCAAATTTCGGTCATAACAGCGGAAGAGTCATTGGGTGTTACTATCATGGTTCAATCTCATAATCATAGAGAACGGCTCAAAACAAGTCGTTTTAATAAAAACATCCATTCATTTTCATTTAACAATAAAACTTTTCATACGATCCCAGATAATTTAAAGTTTACAAACACAGTAATGGATAAAAGATTCTTCGAATGGATATGGGTTGCAAAAGCGGGCCAAAACATTTCAAATAAGCAAGCTTCACGAAACCGCCTTCATCGAGTGCCTTCCCAATGGACCTGAGATAAAACATGCTAAAAAGTCAGCAAAATATGCCGAGTGAATCAATAGAGTTTAAATTTAAATAAAGAGAACACAAGTATTCAGAATAACCTTCCATGCTTAATAATTCATCGAAAGACAATTATGTTGTACGGACATAATTATCGGTGTTTTACATAAGCCTCATGACATTGAACGTTAACATGTATTATTTCAGCCCAACACACCTAGCCAAGTGCGTATATTTCTCTATTACAATGCATCTGATGTTTCATTACTAGTGCATCGCGGCACCACGCGATAGCTAGTCGAGACTGGACTGGGCGTCACCCCGATAGATCTATCCACAGTATTAGCGTTCTTTCGATTAACAATTCACGATTCAATGGGTCTTTTAAGGCTAAAGCAAACCTATGTAATAACTTTCATCTAAGCATACAATCGGGTCCCTTGTGTTCTATTTTAAAAACAAGCATGTTATCCTCCTCGCGGGTTTGAAAATCCTTTATAAGATAGTATAAAAGCGAGGCTATAGACTCACCTTAGCCAATAGTGGTAATGAGACGATCGCCGATGATTAGTGATGCCCGTTTAAACACGAAAACCGCAACCTACCAAATAAGGTATGTTCGTTAATAATTGACTCAAGTATAAATCATACTTAAATATTATAAAAAAATCAAAATTACAAAACCAAGACAATCACGAAAAAAATAACGATACAAGTGGTATTACTATACCCTTTTATCTCACACTATTCTTTTAAACACTTGCACTCTCGACATTGACCCGTCATAAGACGCCAAGTCAACGCAAGTCAACTTATCATTTTACTTCCCTCAGACCAGTAACTAAGTCATTTATATAATGACTTAACACTTGAGTAAACCACCATGTCCAATAGTGAATACCCAACTCACGCCACACGAGCATTGGACTACGTGTCCAAAATACCAATCAGCATGTACACTACGAATGTACACACCAATCTACCCTATCTAGACTTGTCCGATTTTGACGAAACTTGGTGACAAACTCACACATAATATGAATAAGACTCAGTTTAAATTTCATTCAAAAATAATACTTCTAAGACCTTCTGCCCGACACATCTTCGTGTTATAAAAACCGGACAGTTTTACGTCTTTGACTTGTAAAACCATTTTGACATAGCTAAACTATTCCGTTTACAAAACCGACACTCGGGTTTAAAAATAGACTCATGAGCTGAGGTTTAGCAACTTACATCAGTCCTTGAATATTTTTAAAACTCCTTTTATAGTCCCCGAGATTCGATCCAAATATCAACAACAGTTTTCGGATTGTGCCGATACTCGTCTCCCGGTACACGAATACTAAAACTAGCATAATTTTTCGCTCGTTTGGAGCTAGAAGCTCTACCTTATATCAAATCGAAGCTAAATAAGTTCTCTACAAGCCTATCTTATTAGTTAAACAAAATTCACATAATAAGTAACCCAAAAATGGCCTTTTACCCACTGATCTAAAATGACTAGTTAAAAATCATGTTAAATGAACATTTTAATTCATTTTAACCAATTATATACTTCTAATATTATCCTAATATCATTATAACATATTTATCTAACTCCTAACACCCTCAAATTCAATCTAATAAATATAAAATATATAAAAATCATGCATGCAACATCATCCTACTACTAATATAATAATAATAACAACACCACAACTAAAAAATGGATCAAACATGATGTTCTTCACCAAAAATTTGAAAGAAAAATAAAGTGTATGCATGTTGGAAAATCTTATACCAAACTGAAACTTATCAAATTTCTAGGATGGGTCTTTTATTAGTTTAGGATGGATCAAGGTAGAAATCAAATTTTTTTTGATGGTTTTGGTGCTTGGTGTGGACGGCAAGGAGAGAAAACAAAGGGAGGGTGGAGATTTTTTTTATAAAAATGATTTTTAAAGGATGACTAGTTAGTGGAAAAACCTTAAATAGTCCAAGGTTAGGGTAGATTTTGTCATTTAGGCATAATTTTGGTCGAAAATGCAATTAATTAGTTTACAAGGTAGAAAATGTAAATTGTAAATTTTGAAAATATTTACGAGGCTCGGATTTCGTAAAAATACTTTTTAAAAGTTAAAACGCTTCAAAAATAAAATAATATAACTTCGACACGACTTAAAATGTAATTAAATCGAAAATGTCAAAAATATTAAATATCGAGACAATCGATAATAAAACGTAAATTTTTGGGCATCCGTCGGTATCGCAGTAATTTGTAGTTCCCGTCATTCGTTAAAACGTAAAACACGAGAAATAAAAATAATACAATAAAATCATTCGTATGATAATTTAAGAATATAATATCGATACTTTAATGTATTTCTTGTCGGTTTTCATCTAAAGGACATTCTTACGTTAAGTTTTAAGCTATTCCCTTCTCGGTTAGCCGATAATTTAAAATTCTCATTAGAGTAAACATATAATACTTCATAGTCAAGATTAAAATAACGACCTGAAATTGACGGATTGTCACATTATCCCCACCAAATTGGGATCTTCGTCCCGAAGATCAACTTACGTTCTTCCTCGATCGCTCGTTGAAATCAAAGAGTTAAATGTAGTTTGGTCCTCGTCTTGAGTTCCATCACACATGGCAATAGGAATTCGACTTTGTTTCTGTTGCCTAACTTCCTTATCGACAATATCAACAAGTACTTTGATGAAATGCAACTTACCGTCGATTCATACTTCACCAAGAGTGATAATAAGATCTTTGCGAAAAGAAATTTCTTTAAGTTCAACATATGAACGAGTATTGTGAATTCCTTGTAAATCTCGAGGTAATTTAAGTTTTCATGCCACTGGTCTCGATTTCGATATCATCTCGAATGGTCCAACCTAACGGGGACTTAACTTCCCATGTTTTCCAACATATATAACACCCTTTTCCATGGTTATAGTCTTGGCATAACTTTTCCACCAACCTCGATTTCTAAAGGAGTTTCGCTTCACATTATCATAACTTTCTTGTCTACTACGAGTTGTAACACCCCACTTGGATAAGTGAACCGTTACGTGTATTTATGGTGTGTCATCAAAGCATAAGGTAAATGTCCTAAAACATTAAATGACCATAACGGAAATACCGGAATCAAACATCGGTAATCCAAACTAAGCTCAAAACATGAAAGATAAAATACTGAAGGAAAGGACTAAACAATGTCCAAATAAGCAGAATAATGTAAGAAATGCATAAAGTAAGAAGTCTGGGTAGCTTCCATCCAAATGCACATGCTCTCAGAATCCTAAGAGCGTCCTGGGGTACCTGCCGTTAGAACATGAAAGGGAACTACGGCTGAGCATAACGCTCAGTGAACGGATATAAAGCATGATAAGGAACTACTGAAATGAAACAGATGGTAAAATACTGGAGCTGTAAGACTGATAAGTAAAGTTGCAGCGGAAATCTGTGCATAATCTGTAAAGTCTGATTTGTAAATAATAAAACTGAACTGTTATCTGATAAATTTGAAAACATGCATTTACTGTATTATAATTTGCCAGAGCTTATATAGGTCACGTGCGGTAACAACCGTGCATGAATAACTGGAGGGGTGACCTCACCATGCTGTAGAGGGGTGACCTCTAAATAACTGTTCTGGGTGGAGGGATCATCTCCAATGTGAAGAATGTAGAGCACACACCACATTCACCTGCTAAACTGTAAACTGTAGCCTAGGATGCATCCATACGCCCCACTAATAATACTGATAAAATGGCCAAGCTGAGCTGAGTGGGACGATGCAGGATATCACTCTCCTGCATGTGAGTCACGACACCGGTGCCTCTGGTGCCGTGGTTACGGTACCTCCGTAACTAGTACATAAACTAATCATGCTTGTATATAATGCTCAGGCAATTTATTTAATTCTTAACATGATTACCGATAAGTTTAAACATATACTGGGGAAAAACATTTGGCTGAAGATGGGGAATTCTAATCATGCATAGAAAGGAAGTCCTTACTGAAAGGACGGAAAATCAGTACCTCGTGTCCAGTAATGAATTTAGAATGAAAGCTGAAGGGCCGACTCTGACTTCACGGATACTACATAAATAATGGACGGGAAATAAGTCGTCTAATTACTGTTTGCTGTTACTGATTCTTATATGTTCTAAATTTAATTTTAATTTATTCTTGTATTACTATTTATGGATACACTGGTAAATTTTGACTGTTCTCACAATATTACTTCTGATTAACGTATCCTCTGTATTCCTGATTATCGTAAAACATGCTCTCCAACACAAAATTATTACTATAAATACCAACCTGCTATAAATAGAAAGTTTCCAAATTTAGAAAAATTCCCAAATTTAGTTTTTCTGAAATAATTATTAATTAAATCAAAGTGAAATCCAACCTTTAATTAGTTGAAGGAAAAAAAATGTTAAAATTAATTTAATTTTACTAATTACATAATTAAAATAACAAATATGTTTAACTTTACTTTTATAACATAAAAACTTATTTATAAAGTGCTTTAACCAAAACTAAAATAATTCCCACTGTTTTCCTTAATAACTTCCCCCTGCTAGTTATACACAGTTCCCACTATTTTCATTATATTAAAGTTTCCACTGCCTATATTAAATTCCCACTGTTAGTATATTTTTCCCACCGTTTTCACTGTGACAAACCCAAACACACCTTTATGTTTCTACAGACCCAAACGCACCCTTATTCCTTTCCCACTGTGCTGTTAACCCAAACGCCCCCTATTTCTTTTTGTTTTCAAACCGAACACCCCTGATGGGCTTGTGGTTCGAGTTTGGGCAACAAAAGAGACCACCGAGACCCCTGGTGGTCTCGGCTGTGAAGATCAAAACCCCACCGAGAGCTCTATGCTCTCGGTTTTTGTGTAAAACATCAAGACCCTCCCCATTGTTCTAATAACTAAACATGATTAACCCCAATCTCTATGTGTTCTTATTTTACCCATCGAATTCTCGAATTAAAAGAAAGAAAAGGAGAGGATTACCTTTAACGTGATTAAAGATGATGTATAAATACACAATATAATTTAAATGACAAAAATTCGTGTTCTAGATTTCCTGTGTTGTTCCAGCCGCCGGCCACCCTAAAGACAACCCTAGAACCCTTTGTTTTTACTTAATGATGAAATGGAAGTAAAATAAGACAACATTTGTTTTCCTGTGTTAATTTAAAATCGGGCTGGGCTTAAGCCCATTACCTTTGTCCTTGTTCACAACTGCCAGTTATAACACATAAAATGTGTGTTTTTTATATTTTTTTAACACTTATAACTATCGTGTAATTTGTATTTAGTTCTCGTGTTTTTAATTTTTTCTGAAACGTAATGTTTATTTTCCGAAAATTAAATACACATGTAATACTAAATAGCTAGTAAATAAATATTAACCAAAATTTATTTTCTGAATAATTTTTTATTGTAGTATTTAAATAACTGAAACTGCGTATTTATTGTTTACTTTTATTTAAAGTTAAATCTAAGACTACGCGTATTTAATATCTACGTTTATATCTCTGTCTAATAATTAATACTTATATAGTTTATTAATATTAAACTGCGTATTTAAATATTCTGATTTTTAAATACGGGTTTTACAATTCTTCCCCTCTAAAAACAATAATTCGTCCCCGAATTGACTATACTGGGTTTTACAATTCTTCCCCTCTAAAAAGGAGAAATTTGTCCTCGAATTAAAGGTAATAAGCTGATGAAGTTATAAAAAATTGAAAGAACACGTAGACTGAAAAGACAATTAAGCTAAAGGATAAATTGTCTTCTAATTAAGACATAATGCTGCTGATAGGTATAAACCTGACATGACTGAAATGATCATGTAACGTGACATGGCTGAAGAGAACATGGAACGTGACATGACTAAAAGAACTTAACTGGATTTATTGAAGGAAAAGGGATGAGAGGTCCGGATGGACTCCTCTGTTTCGAGTGGCCTCCCGCTCGAAACGATTCCTTCAAGGGTCTAAACATAATGAACAAAATCTTGGTCCTGATGAATACTGAATAGTTCTCGATTCCATACTTAAGATGGACTTTCTAAATCTGATAGAATGAAAAACCATAGCATGTAGGATACATGAAACGATACGTGTAAATATTCTGAAAAAGGTAATATTTATATCTCTGAGAAAGCTGCTGAAATATAGGGACGAACTACGTGAACAATTGTGAACGTGCTGAGTGAGCAATTGTGAACGTGGTTCATAATTATATGAGGAGCTTTGGAATGGAATATATCATGAATGTGATACGTGAATCATACTGTGAACGTGATACTAGAACATATCATGAACGTATGCTGACTGAGGAATGAATGCCAAACGTTACGGCCTGAGATGTGAAACGTCTGCCTGGTTATGGAATAGTTGTGCTAAACCTGAGTCTAATTTCTCAAGCTTTCTGTAACCGTATACGGTAATAAACTGAGAAACGTGTATCGTGAAATGGCACACGAACTTGAACGTGAACAATGTTATGAACACAAATGTGAGCCTAAATAAAGAGATAACATAAAGATGAACTGAAACAGCATCATTTTGCGAATGAGACGTAAACGTGAAAGTGAAAATAAACATGAATTTAAAGTAGGCGTAAACATACACTTGATCGTGAACATGTATTCTGTCTGATATGATGGTCGCTAGAATACTTGAAAGCGTACTATTTACTGTTAAATTTTCTGTAGGTCCACTACTGCGTAATCCTTCTGGATGAGAGGAAACGCGTAGGTTGATTACATGGTCGACAATCACTTAGATAGTGTTATACTTTTCTGAGTCTGTGGTAATCTGATAAAAATCTCCATGGAGTCTTGTCTCCTTTCGGTCCAGAATTTCTACTGGTAGTAATAACTCGATAGTATGACGACGTTCTATCTTAAACTTGTTGGAATGGAAGGTATTAGATATGAACATAGATGTCTCAACGCGTTATACTATTTCTATCAAAATTCTGCCTGGAATTTTGGTACATTCTGGTGGAATTTCGTTCATAGGCGTCAGTTGGGACCATCAGGTGATGGCCTTCACCTTTGCAGGGTTGTCTGAAATTTCTTTCTGCTGAAATAGGGTGGTTCAGAAATGCCACTCCTTCAACTGGAATTCACATCTGAAAAGTTGCTTATACAATTTTCTCCTATCGGAGATTCTGTTCAACTGAAAAAAAAATGATTCTCTTGTACTTCTCTTAGAATTTAGCAGATCAGAATGTTACCAATGAATATACGGATAATTTTGTCTAAGGAGCCATGGAAAAATTTTATTCATAAATTTCATACTATAGCTGGAGTATTAGGGAGCTCAGACGTATAAGTCAAAATTTTAGAGAGACTATAACATGTTCAACAGAAATCTGGAATACATCATGTTCTTCTCTCACCATTGTTGGTGGCATGATCGCGAATTGTTCTGGAACATAATTAAGACATCGTAGTAGATCAGGTAACCTCCTATTCGTGGAATGAGTATCGTTTTATGAATGGCGATCTCGTAAATTTTCGATGATCGATACATGATCTCATGGTATCGGTCTTCTTTCTGATAGACAAAAACGATACACTTCTTGGTGGTGCGTTAGGGCGAATAAAGCCTCGTTCCGGTAATTCTTGCAGCAATTGCTGCAACTCTTTTAACTTAGTTGAAGCCCTGTGATCAAGAGTTCTGAAAACAGGTTATGTTCTTGAGACTAGCTCGGTGTTAAATTATGTCTCGTAGTTAGGAAGGAATTTCTGGAATGACATCTGGAAATTTTAGTAAAATCTGCTGATCATGGATTCGAAGAATTTTAGAAGTGAATTTATAACTGATAGCTAAAAGTCTTCGTAACTATGGACTGATAAGTCACGCGCTTGTAAGGCAGAAATAATTTGTACTGAATTTTTCTGGCAGAAGTATGATGAATATATTCAGGATTTAGTAAGACGAATCTCGTCGTTAACTGAAAATAAGACTTTAATAAATATGGTGATGTTGTTGAGTCCTTTATGGCTGAGAGGCAGGTAACTACCTGATTTAAGATAAAGCCGGCATATGAATACTTGAAGTAAACGTGGCAACTTTCACTGATTGTGTTCGTTTGTAACCTCACAGAATGAACATTGCGTGTTTAACCTGACTCATACTCTAGTGGTGGTGACTCAATTTTTCATATGATCTGATTCCTGCGTGGCATAATAGAATGGGTATACCCCTTTCTGAAAGGTGCCCTAAAATACTGAGGGCATGGTTTAGAAACTATACTAGAGTTATGACTTCTGACTCGTATTTTGAGAAAGGATTCGTATGATGTGTACCATGACTGGTGTCCTGATATGTGTCTTCCTAAATGATACATAAGACCTGTGTCTTAACTATTGTCTGGGCATGTATTTTAATGGTGAGTCTGAATAAGGTTAAGAATTTCTGGTAACTGCTAGGATTGGCGGACCGGTTAGATTACTGACCTCCGTATTTCTGATCACGTCCGTACCGGAGTTTCGATGGTTACGGACTGACTAATTATAAGCACGGTGGTTGTCACTACTGCTTTGTCTGTCACTTTATGACGATCATTATCATGACCGTGATTCATGTAACCATTCTACTGAGTGGCCGGCTGGGTTCCGGTTCCCACTCTTCTGAATGAACGGTTAGTTGAGTGAAGTGTGACATCTAGCGGAGAAAGTAAAAGTCTGGAATGGAATGGTAGTGTCAGATGGTAGAAGTTTATTCTCGTCATAAATTTCAAATTTATAGTTTTCGTCCTTGCTCTGCAGTGTCTTTATAGTATAACAGCATCAGCATCAGCATCTTGAGAAATCTCTATACATTGGCAGCATCAGCAATTTTGAGGTCTTCAAAGAGTTCGCAGCATCAGTATCTGGTAAAATCTTCAACTCACGAGCAGCATCAGCACCTGGTAAAATATCGACAAGTGGAAACGCCCGAGATGATTGAGGATCGATTAACAATATCCATGGAGTAGGGTACCTGGTGTACACCTGGACTACTGTACATGAAGTACAAAATGAATATTGCACATGAAGCATATCGAGACATTGTACGTGGAGTACACATGTATCACTGTACAAGGAGTATAACTGAGGCACTATACAGAGGGTCCATATAGACTACTGTTCATGGCACTGGTGGGAATTTTATTGGATGGTCGATACTGGTGTCGCTTGTCTGACGTGATCTAAGAAATAAATTGATTTAAACGGTAGTAAACTGGTCTGAAATAAGTAAAATGATAGCCTGTAATTCCTGCGTCGACTTACTGCTAGTTATATCAAGACTGAAAGTATGATATAATCGAAGTCCCAACAGTGGTCAGGATGAAGCATGATTAATGAAGGCCAATCATGATTTATCATAAAAATGGGTTTTACTGAAATTCTTGTGTATGAGAACATCATTACTTTGCTGAAAACATAATCCTCGTAAGGAGACATGAACTGAATCAAACCTGAAGACGACCTCAACGTGAGGATATGAAAATTTGACTGTTACTAGAACATAAAAGAAAATCAACTGAGGTTTAACATCAACTCGTGTGGATGGCTATGGTTCAATCCACAGAATTCAAGGAACAAAACATACGACTAAGTATGTGCGATTTTGGTTCGATCCATGCTTGTCAAAATTTCTAAGAACTGTCCTGTATAGAAATTCATAATCTGGGACTAAATATGGTTGGCTATAGTCCAGCCCATACTTGTCTAAATTTATGAAATGTCCTGATATGACAAAGGTGAACAACTATGAGTCGGTTCACAAAACAACCTTCGACTGAAAAACATGAAATTTGACCTGAACAATGGTGAACGTTTATGGCTGGTTCACCAAGGATTACTTGACTGACAACATGAATTTGACATGAATAAGGATGAATGCCTAGGTACAGTTCATCAATACAAAATCTGAACGGCCAAGGGTGAACGCCTATGGGTCGGTTCACCAAAACAAAATTCGCAGAAAAGCACATGCGACTAAATATGGCCAGTCCTGTACCAACCTTTTACTTAGTCAAAAACTTTAAGAAAACGACTAATAACTGAAGAAAACTGACTGATTAATGCATGAGAAACATGAAGATAACAACGCCCAAAATCTGGGAAGTTCCTGGTGACTACCCACTAGTCACAGGTCAAGTTTTAGAGCCTACAGGTCGAACCTATAGCTCTGATACCATAATTGTAACACCCCACTTGGATAAGTGGACCGTTACGTGTATTTATGGCGTGTCATCAAAGCATAAGGTAAATGTCCTAAAACATTAAATGACCATAACGGAAATACCAGAATCAAACATCGGTAATCCAAACTAAGCTCAAAACATGAAAGATAAAATACTGAAGGAAAGGACTAAACAATGTCCAAATAAGCAGAATAATGTAAGAAATGCATAAAGTAAGAAGTCTGGGTAGCTTCCATCCAAATGCACATGCTCTCAGAATCCTAAGAGCGTCCTGGGGTACCTGCCGTTAGAACATGAAAGGGAACTACGGCTGAGCATAACGCTCAGTGAACGGATATAAAGCATGATAAGGAACTACTGAAATGAAACAAATGGTAAAATACTGGAGCTGTAAGACTGATAAGTAAAGTTGCAGCGGAAATCTGTGCATAATCTGTAAAGTCTGATTTGTAAATAATAAAGCTGAACTGTTATCTGATAAATTTGAAAACATGCATTTACTGTATTATAATTTGCCAGAGCTTATATAGGTCACGTGCGGTAACAACCGTGCATAAATAACTAGAGGGGTGACCTCACCATGCTGTAGAGGGGTGACCTCTAAATAACTGTGCTGGGTGGAGGGATCAGCTCCAATGTGAAGGATGTAGAGCACACACCACATTCACCTGCTAAACTGTAAACTGTACCCTAGGATGCATCCATACGCCCCACTAATAATACTGATAAAATGGCCAAGCTGAGCTGAGTGGGACGATGCAGGATATCACTCTCCTTCATGTGAGTCACGACACCGGTGCCTCTAGTGTCGTGGTTACGGTACCTCCATAACTAGTACATAAACTAATCATGCTTGTATATAATGCTCAGGCAATTTATTTAATTCTTAACATGATTACTGATAAGTTTAAACATATACTGGGGAAAAATATTTGGTTGAAGATGGGGAATCCTAATCATGCATAGAAAGGAAGTCCTTACTAAAAGGACGGAAAATCCGTACCTCGTGTCCAGTAATGAATTTAGAATGAAAGCTGAAGGGCCGACTCTGACTTCACGGATACTACATAAATAATGGACGGGAAATAAGTCGTCTAATTACTGTTTGCTGTTACTGATTCTTATATGTTCTAAATTTAATTTTAATTTATTCTTGTATTAATATTTATGGATACACCGGTAAATTTTGACTGTTCTCACAATATTACTTCTGATTAACGTATCCTCTGTATTCCTGATTATCGTAATACATGCTCTCCAACACAAAATTATTACTATAAATACCAACCTGCTATAAATAGAAAGTTTCCAAATTTAGAAAGATTCCCAAATTTAGTTTTTTTGAAATAATTATTAATTAAATCAAAGTGAAATCCAACCTTTAATTAGTTGAAGGAAAAAAAATGTTAAAATTAATTTAATTTTACTAATTACATAATTAAAATAACAAATATGTTTAACTTTATTTTTATAACATAAAAACTTATTTATAAAGTGCTTTAACCAAAACTGAAATAATTCCCACTGTTTTCCTTAATAACTTTCCCCTGCTAGTTATACACAGTTCCCACTATTTTCATTATATTAAAGTTCCCACTGACTATATTAAATTCCCACTGTTAGTATATTTTTCCCACCGTTTTCACTGTGACAAACCCAAACACACCTTTATGTTTCTGCAGACCCAAACGCACCCTTATTCCTTTCCCATTGTGCTGTTAACCCAAACGCCCCCTGTTTCTTTTTGTTTTCAAACTGAACACCCCTGATGGGCTTGCGGTTCGAGGTTGGGCAACAAAAGAGACCACCGAGACCCCTGGTGGTCTCGGCTGTGAAGATCAAAACCCCACCGAGAGCTCTATGCTCTCGGTTTTTGTGTAAAACATCGAGACCCTCCCCATTGTTCTAATAACTAAACATGATTAACCCCAATCTCTATGTGTTCTTATTTTACCCATCGAATTCTCGAATTAAAAGAAAGAAAAGGAGAGGATTACCTTTAACGTGATTAAAGATGATGTGTAAATACACAATATAATTTAAATGACGAAAATTCGTGTTCTAGCTTTCCTGTGTTGTTCCAGCCGCCGACCACCCTAAAGACAACCCTAGAACCCTTTGTTTTTACGTAATGATAAAATGGAAGTAAAATAAGACAACATTTGTTTTCCTGTGTTAATTTAAAATCGGGCTGGGCTTAAGCCCATTGCCTTTGTCCTTGTTCACAACTGCCAGTTATAACACATAAAATGTGTGTCTTTTATATTTTTTTTAACACTTATAACTATTGTGTAATTTGTATTTAGTTCTCTTGTTTTTAATTTTTTCTGAAACGTAATGTTTATTTTCCGAAAATTAAATACACATGTAATACTAAATAGCTAGTAAATAAATATTAACCAAAATTTATTTTCTGAATAATTATTTATTGTAGTATTTAAATAACTGAAACTGCGTATTTATTGTTTACTTTTATTTAAAGTTAAAGCTAAGACTACGCGTATTTAATATCTACGTTTATATCTCTGTCTAATAATTAATACTTATATAGTTTATTAATAGTAAACTGCGTATTTAAATATTCTGATTTTTAAATACGGGTTTTACACGAGTAGTTAACAAACGATTCTTAATTAGCACGATCGATTAATTTATCGAAATGAAATGAGCAGAGTCAATCATTTAACATTGACACAAATTGAATCAAATCGAGACTGAGTTTTCAAGAGCTTAACAATGGATCCATTGTAATTTTCTTCTACCTCCCAAATGATAACGAATAACACAATTGAAATCAATAAAAGGCTTATTAACCTCTTTTATTCCAGAATACATTGTAGGCTCTTTCTATTGGTGGATACCGTACATTTAGTGCCATACAATTAATGTCTCAATTGACAAAGAGTAAAAATCACCGCACCCAATTACAAGACATGGGTTGAGTAGTTTCGTCATTGTTTCTAAGTTTCCTACGAGCATACACAAATCAGACAGCTCTAAATCCTTTAAGAGGTATATCACGATTAACAACAAAGTCTTTACTTCTATCGAGTAACGATAAGATCAGCGTGCTGCAGAGTTTTCTTTTCATGGTTTGAAAAGCTTTCTCTTCGTCAACGCCACATACATACGGTTCATTCTTTTTAGTTAGCTTAGTTAATGGTTTTGACATCAAAGAGAATCCTTCAATAAACCTTCGGTAATAACCAGCCAAACATAGAAATTGTCGTACTTCAGTTGGAGTAGTTGGAACATTCCAATTTTCGATGGCTTCGATTTTTGCAGGATCAACATGTACCTCACTTTTGCCAATCACATGTCAAAGAAGTCGTACAGAACTAAGCCAAAGATCACGCTTTGGGAATTTCGCGTACAACTTTTCATTCTTTAACGAGTTCAAGATAATCCTTAAGTGTTCGGCATGTTCTTCCTCGCTCTTCGAGCAGATTAGAGTATCATCAATGAAAAAAATCATGAATTTATTAAGACACGGCTTACACATACAATTCATTAAGTCAATGAATACAGCAGGTGTATTGGTCAAACCAGAAGGCATTACCCTAAACTCATAATGATCATCACGAGTTCTAAACGCCGTAATAGGTATATCTTCCTCGCGTATGCGAAGTTGATGTTAAGCAAAACAAAGATCAATCTTGGATAAAACATGAGAATCTAAAGTTGGTCAAATAGATCATCAATTCTTGAGAGAGGTTAATCATCTTGATCGTCAACTTATGTAGCTCTCGAAAATCGATGCACATACGAAACGAACAATCCTTCTTCTTAGGGAAAAGAATAGGAGTTCTACAAACTGACGAGCTCGGTCGAATAAAACATCTATCAGATAGTTCTTAAAACTGCACAAATAATTACTTCAACTCGGATGGTGCTAATAAATATGGCTCATGTGCCACAGTTGCAAAACCAAGAATTAGATAAATTAGGAATTCTATTTGCCTTGGAGGCGGAACCCTTGGAAAATCTTCCAAAAACACTTTGGAATAGTTACAAATGACTAGAGTAATTCTACTTACTTCTCTTACAATTCCTTCTATGATACTTAAGCTAAGAATAACCCACAACCCTTTTTCGATATACTTACGAGCTCTAATGCACGAAAAGAATTTTCAAATTTGGAATTATTTTTCCCTTCAGTGACCTCGTCGGCCTTGCCTTGAATTATGTGTCCCATGAGCTAATCAGCCATGCAGACAACTTCCCAAATAGCAATTGGCTTAGAAGAAGTCACATCACCACATATATTCTTGGTCGGCCGAGAATATACTGCT
Source organism: Glebionis coronaria (assembly GCA_025667525.1). Classification (NCBI taxonomy): domain Eukaryota; kingdom Viridiplantae; phylum Streptophyta; class Magnoliopsida; order Asterales; family Asteraceae; genus Glebionis; species Glebionis coronaria. The sequence goes on along the minus strand of JANFOE010001616.1, from coordinate 293,915 downwards.
TGACCTTGACGGTTCGGGTTCCACAATTCTTTGACATAAAGGAGTCAACTTGTGGAAACACTTGATATATCTACCAATGTTAGTTCCCTTTAGTTTCAGATTGTCCAACACTTGCTCCATACTTTGGAAATACTTCGAAGACAAACTCCTTAGTTAACCGCTTCCTCACCTTAGTCTATGGTGTCCCATAAGTAACGATGCCTATGGAAGCAAGTCTGCCATTCCACCAAATTAATGCACGACCTTGGAGAGTAGCGTTTTCAAAATGCACCTTATCCTCTTGATTAGGGTCACTGATTCGAAAGACTGATGGCAGCTTTTCAACAACTGACACAATCATCCATCATCTTTAGTCCCCTTAAGAGTCTACGGTTTGCAATTAACGAATGAAGTGTAGTTATAGCCTCTAGTTTCTGGCACATTGGTTCCATCAGTACCACGAACATTATTGGCTCCAGTTTCAGCTCCACCAGTTCTAGTTCCACCAGTTGTAGCTTCAGTTCCAGTTCCAGATTCATCATTCATGTTGGCCATGAATTTAGTTAAAGATACATCAATTTATTCACTAATAACTTGGCGCGTTCATGCTTCAGCCATAGCTTTCATTGACTGCATGATTCTTGTGCAACACAAATCAAATCATAATAAGTATTCATTCAGTGATTGCGTTATACCACATGAATTTAAATGAGAAAGGCAAAGAAAGATAATAATAGAACGATGTAAAATTAGGAATCAAAAGATAGTCATTCCATTGATCACAACTAGTACAAGTTGTATTGTCAAACATTATAGATAATCATCGTCTAATGCCATACAACTTAATTGACTAGTCCTACTAACTGTTGTCACAGTTTAGTAAGTGATTTGAAAGATACTACAATTGATAAACCAATCCACTAAGATTTACTAGGTAATTCACGTGACTAAGAAGGCTCATCGGTCCCACTAGAAGAAGATTTCTACAGTGTTTTTCAGAGACGCTTGATATCCATCTCAATTGGTGGTTTTGGATAAGTCCCAAAACAACCATCCCACGATCAAAGATAACAAAATCAAAGAATGAATCGATCAAACAAATTATGAATCTATAAGAGTTTAATCACGTAGATGCTATATGCTTAAGCCCACACATTTATGAATCATTATTTCCATGGATTGATCAAGTCCATCCGAATAAGATTCAAAAATTTGTAGTTCAACAATTTATAATTTCCTTGTTCAAATAAATGGCCAATTTATTTCAACGATTATAAATTACTTTATTTAAGCATCGTCAACTCAACGCAAAAATCAAGATCGAAACAAACGAAAAACTGAATTAACAGAAAATGATCAGTGATATGATATGGAATCCTGGTTGGCATGTGAATACCATACAAATCAATCTCAATTCCTAACAATCAATAGTACCATCTTAGACGAACTTGTTTCTATCAAAACAATATAATGTCGAAGATTAATGAAAATGCAAATTAAATTTTCTAAACGAAACGAAGTAATCGATAAATCAAGAATAAGAACTAAGAAATCAAAATCCTTGTAACCAAAAGAATATTAGCAAGAATATTAACCATTTCGTTGGGATCATGTATATCCACAACTTAGTTAGTCTCAAGAATAATAGGATTCATTTCAGAAATAGCTTCAGCACTAGTATTATAATGACTAGGTGGCTTCGTGACAATCGACGTCGTATAAAATATCTCGCATAAGTATAAAACTATCATTTATAATTAAATAAACGAAAACATACCTTGTAATTCACAAGTAAAAGTAATCGATAAAGATTACAACATATATGTAATCACATATATATAAATGCTTTCCTTCTCATCCATTGGAAACTCGGAGGTTTCGCTTGCAACAGTTATAGTTAAAAGATTTCAAAAATTCATTTTTGGAAAATCTTTTCGTTCTCTATAACTTGAGCTCTGATACCAATCTGTAACACTCCCAAATTTCAGTCATAACAGCGGAAGACTCATTGGGTGTTACTCTCATGGTTTAATCTCATAATCATAGAAAACGGCTCAAAAAAGTCGTTTATATAAAAACATCCATTCATTTTCATTTAACAATAAAACTTTTCATACGGTCCCAGATAATTTAAAGTTTATAAACACAGTAATGGATAAAAGATTCTTCGAATGGATATTATTTGCAAAAGCGGGCCAAACACTTTCAAATAAGCAAGCTTCACGAAACCGCCTTCATCGAGTGCCTTCCCAATGGACCTGAGATAAAACATGCTAAAAAGTCAGCAAAATATGGCGAGTGAATCTATAGAGTTTAAATTTAAATAAAGAGAACACAAGTATTCAGAATAACCTTCCATGGTTAATAATTCATCGAAAGACAATTATGTTGTACGGACATAATTATCGGTGTTATTACATAAGCCTCATGATATTGAATGTTAACATATATTATTTTAGCCCAACACACCTAGCCAAGTGCGTATATTTCTCTATTACAATGCATCCGATGTTTCATTACTAGTGCATCGCGCCACCATGCGATAGCTAGTCACGACCGGATTGTGCGTCACCCCGATAGATCTATCCACCGTATTAGCGTTCTTTCGATTAACAATTCACGATTCAATGGGTGTTTTAAGGCTAAAGCAAACCTATGTAATAACTTTCATCTAAGCATACAATCGGGTCCCTTGTGTTCTATTTTAAAAACAAGCATGTTATCCCCCTCGCGGGTTTGAAAATCCTTTATAAGATAGTATAAAAGCGAGGCTATAGACTCACCTTAGCCAATAGTGATAATGAGACGATCGCCGACGATTAGTGATGCCCGTTTAAACACGAAAACTGCAACCTACCAAATAAGGTGCGTTCGTTAATAATCGACTCAAGTATAAATCATACTTAAATATTATAAAAAAATCAAAATTACAAAACCAAGACAATCCCGAAAAAAATAACAATACAAGTGTTATTACTATACCCTTTTATCTGACACTATTCTTTTAAACACTTGCACTTTCGACATTGACCCGTTATAAGACGCCAAGTCAACGTAAGTCAACTTATCGTTTTACTTCCCTCGGACCAGTTACTAAGTCATTTATATAATGACTTAACACTTGAGTAAACCACCATGTCCAATAGTGAATACCCAACTCACGCCACACGAGCATTGGACTACGTGTCCAAAATACCAATCAGCATGTACACTCCGAATGTACACACCAATCTACCCTATCTAGACTTGTACGATTTCGACGAAACTTGGTGAAAAAATCACACATAATATGAATAAGAATCAGTTTAAATTTCATTCAAAAATATTACTTCTAAGACCTTCTGCCCGACACATCTTCGTGTTATAAAAACCAGACAGTTTTACGCCTTTGACTTGTAAAACCATTTTGACATATCTAAACAATTCCGTTTACAGAACCGACACTCGGGTTTGAAAATAGACTCATGACCCGAGGTTTAGCAACTTACATCAGTCCTTGAATAATTTTAAAACTCCTTTTATAGTCTCCGAGATTCGATTTAAATATCAATAACAATTTTCGGATTGTGCCGATACTCGTCTCCCGGTACACGAAAACTAAAACTAGCATAACTTTTCGCTCGTTTGGAGCTAGAAGCTCTACCTTATATCAAATCGAAGCTAAAGAAATTCTCAACAAGCCTATCTAATTAATTAAACAAGATTAACACATTAAGTAACCCAAAAATGGCCTTTTATCCACTGATCTAAAATGACTAGTTAAAAATCATGTTAAATCAACATTTTAATCCATTTTAACCAATTATATACTTCTAATATGACCCTAATATCATTATAACATATTTATCTAACTCCTAACACCCTAAAATTCAATCTAATAAAAATCAAATATATAAAAATCATGCATGCAACATCATCTCACTACAAATATAATAATAATAACAACACCACAACTAAAAAATGGTTCAAACATGATGTTCTTCACCAAAAATTTGAAAGAAAAATAAAGTGTATGCATGTTGAAAAATCTTATACCAAAATGAAGCTTATCAAATTTCTAGGATGGGTCTTTTATTAGTTTAGGATGGATCAAGTTAGAAATCAAATTTTTTTGATGGTTTTGGTGTTTGGTGTGGACGGCAAGGAGAGAAAACAAAGGGAGGGTGGAGAAATTTTTTATAAAAATTATTTTTAAATGATGACTAGTTAGTGGAAAAACCTTAAATAGTCCAAGGTTAAGGTAGATTTTGTCATTTAGGCATAATTTTGGTCCAAAATGCAATTAATTAGTTTACAAGGTAGAAAATGTAAATTGTAAATTTTGAAAATATTTACGAGGCTCGGATTTCGTAAAAATACTTTTTAAAAGTTAAAACGCTTCAAAAATAAAATAATATAACTTCGACACGACTTAAAACGTAATTAAATCGAAAATGTCGAAAATATTAAATATCGAGACAATCGATAATAAAACGTAAATTTTTGGGCATCCGTCGGTATCGCGGTCATTTGTAGTTCTCGTCATTCGTTAAAACGTTAAACACGAGAAATAAAAATAATACAATAAAATCATTCGTATGATAACTTGAGAATATAATATCGATACTTTAATGTATTTCTTGTCGGTTTTCATCTAAACGACATTCTTACGTTAAGTTTCAAGCTATTCCCTTCTCGGTTAGCTGATAATTTAAAATTCTCATTAGAGTAAACATATAATACTTTAGAGTCGAGATTAAAATAACGACCTGAAATTGACGGATTGTCACATAAACTGTCTAAGACTTCGTATCGTATTTATCACATCGCCAGGACGCATCATAGAAATCTGTAACATTCAGTTCTGTGTCTGGTTTACCCCCAAATTCCAAAAAACATATCTTTCGTACTCCTCAGCTACTTTAGAATATGTTTAACAGCAGTCAAGTGGAGCTTCCCTGGATTCTGTTGGTAACGACTGACCATGTTCCGAGCAAGCGCCACATCAGGCTTTGTGCATTTTACAACATACATAATAGATCCTACAGCCGAAGCATAAGGTACCTTTTGCATATAAGCCACCTCTTAGGGTGTTGGTGCATCTAACTCATGACTTAGTTTATGCTTAACCTCCATAGGTTGAAAACCTTTCTTAGAGTTATGCATGTTATAATTCTTCAATATCTTATCAACATAAGCATCTTGACTAAGACCAATTAACCGTCTACTCCTATCTCGATGGATTTTAATTCCCAGAATATAGGCAGCATCTCCCAAATCCTTCATAGAAAAACATTTACCAAGATAATCATTTGTTAGAAATACGTTTTAACGTATATTAGAAGTATCGGTCACTCCACAATATTATTTATGTTGTAATAGCTCGTAGTTAACAAATACTTAATTAGTTAAGTAAGAAACCGGCCCATGGGTTTGTCATGGGCCGGCCCAAGTCCAAATAAGGCCTTGGATATAAAAACCCCTTTCCACCATGGAAAGGGGTTGGTTGTTGTTCATTTTCTTGTTTTCACTTGAATAAAAAGATACATAGTTTTCTCTCACTTTCTCTCTCTAGTTTCTCTCTCTAGAAAACATCAACCCACTTCATAGATTCATAGGTTATCAAGATTCTACATTTGGTATCAAGAGCTATGGGGTGATTTAAGGTAATGATTTGTGTGGTTTTTTAGTTTTTGATTGTATTAGTGTTCTTTAAGAAGATCCATCTTGATTCTTGGAATTTTTGGTGTTTTTGTGATTGGGATTAGTAGATAAGTATTTGTTTTTACTTATTATTGTAGAAATCACAAAACTTTTTGGGTTATTTGGTAAAAATCTGGGTTTAATCTTCATATATATTGATCGACTGTACTCGAAATAAGTTTCTGTTTACCCAGCAAAGTTCCGAACCAAAAACATCCGGATCAAAAAGTTTCGGATCAACAAAAGTTCCGGACCAAAAAGTTCCGAACCAAAAGTTCCGGATCAAGGAAAATTCCGGATCAAGAAGTTCCGAACCAAAAGTTCCGGATCAAGGAAATTTCCGGATCAAGGAAAGTTCTGAACCAAAAGTTCCGGATCAAGGAAAGTTTCGGATCAAGGAAAAAGTTCCTGATCAAGGGAAAGTTCCGGATCAAGGAAAGTTCCGGATCAAGGTAAAGTTCCGGATCAAGGGAAAGTTCCGGATCAAATCTTCCGAACCAAAAGTTCCGAATCAAGGTATTCCAAGCCAAAATCTTCCGAATCAACACTTCCGAATCAACAAAAAGTTCCGAATCAAGGGATATTTTACTTGTTTTTTCGACGATTTTTTTTAGAGGATTTAATCTTGGTTTCTTACAACAAAAACTCAACACAATTCACAAGCTTTACTTCACTGCTCGATCAACCGATAATCTTTGTCTCTTTGAAGTGATCAAAATGAATCCGAATTCAGTAATGCCTCAGATGACATCACTTACGGATATTTCCATCATTACGGGAACGGATAATCGCCCTCCAATGCTCATCAAAGAAGATTTTGAAGCATGGCAAGGCCGGATGATGTCATACCTTAAGGGAAAACCGGTATATGGGAGGCTTATGGTCAAGTCAATTCTGAATGGTCCACTTGATTATGGTACCATCGTGGTTAACAATGTGACTCGACCAAGGGAGTTTGAAGAACTTACACCAGCTCAACAACTTGTTACCGATGCAGACGAAAAGGCTCTTCAAACCATTCTCCAAGCTCTTCCACATGACATCTATCGAATGGTAAGTCAGTATACGGTGGCAAAGGATTTATGGGAACGTCTAAAGGTGTTGCTACAAGGTACGTCTCTTACCAAACAGGAAAGGGAATGTCAGTTGTATGATCTGTTTGATAGATTCACGTACAACCAAACGCTTCACGATTATTACTTCAGATTCACTACTCTCATGAATGATCTGAATGTATACAATCTCGTGATGGCTCCATTCCAGGTTAACACCAAATTTTTGAATACTTTACCTCAAGTTGAATGGGGTGAGTATATTACCGATGTTAAGTTAACCAGGGATTTGCATAAGTGCAATTTGGATCAACTCTATGCTTTTCTTCAGCAGCATGAGAAACATGTGATCATGCACCGTTCGCCTCGAGGTATGTACCCTGATTCCTTAGCTTTGATGGCGAATCAACCAAGCTTGTCACACAACAACACTCCTTATATCTTGGGACATCAAGCCTATCATCCATCACCTTACATGACACCAACCTTTCCCCAATACTCGATTCTACCGCAACCACCCACCTCACATCAGCAACAATATCAGTTTAATGCACCTTCATCACAATATGCTACACAACCTCACCCAGCAAGCATTGCACCTTATGCTCAGTCTTCATATTCTTCTTATCAAGAGAATACAGCATATCCAACAAGCTACCCTGACCACATGAGTATTCCTTCTAGTGATTATGCAGCTCATCAAGACCAAGCAATGTATTGTGATGATGATGAAGTCCCCATTCCTGTGTTCAAACAAGGAACTGACCCAGTTGAAGTGTTAACCACTATGTCTGCTTATCTCACAAGGACATTAAGCAAACGAGGATTTAGGGGATCAGCTCCCACTAACAATCAGTTGAGGAATTCATACAATTCTCGCCAACAAGATACTATTGAGAATGGCAGGGTAATGGTTCAACCTATTCAACCTTATCAGGGGAGACCTACTACATCAACTACCAATGCTCGCACGGTCAATCCTGCTCCAATGGTCAACACTCCTCCACGGGCTAATTCCACAGGCAAGTTGAGAATGATTACATGCTACAACTACAAGGAAGAAGGTTACATGTCCAGGGATTGCAAGAAACCCAAGAGGAGAAGGGATGGTCAATGGTTTGCAGAGAAGATTTATCTAGTGAATGCTCAGGCACAAGGAAGGGAACTTGATGAAGAGGAGCTTGCATTTCTTGCTGATCCAGGGATTGCTGAACAAGACGTTGTCACCACACAGAATGCAGCATACCAAGCAGATGATCTTGATGCGTATGACTCAGACTGTGATGAATTTCAATCTGCAAAGGCAGCTCTTATGGCAACTATCTCCAGCTTAGGGCCAGAAAAGAGATCTGAGGTACTTATTAGTACCACTGATAATACCACTGATGCTAGTATTCAACCACATCAAGTTGTGCAAGAGCATGCTGATTCGAATGAATCTTCGATGGTGAGTCTTTCAAATGAGGAGACAATCAATGATAGTAATGTCAATGTGAGTCCCCGGACTTTGAGTGAATCACAACCGGGAGCCATTTCGCATACGCATACTCCTGCTCAACAAGATTTGGTCATGGTTCCTGCTACATTACTTAGCCAAATGAATGCTGCTTAATATTTCGTTTTTAGTGTAGTTGTCTTCTCAGCTCAATTCGAATGGATATAACGTTTTCTAGCAAAGACTTAATTGTTTTCGGTTATACAAACTTGTTTGGAATTCTATGTCTAATTAGCAAGAAACATTTAAAAAGGTAAAAATATCTATAATACTACGTATATGTACTATGCTAAAACAAATTGCACGTAAAACATCTAAATGAAATTTAAAAGCAATTAAAAAAAATACAAATTTACACTTCTAATGAAAAATACAAAATTCAAAATGGAAAACACAAAATATAAAATCTAAAAGAAAATTTGTAAAACCAAAATTACAATTCTAAAAATAAAATGCACAAGTGAAATTTTAACTAATATCCAATTCAAAATCTTGTTATTTGAATCCAAACCAAAAACTTTGCAACAACCCATAAGCAATTTGGCCCAAAAGAAATGAACTGAAACTGATCCAACAGGAAAATAACGGTGAGGACTAAAAATGAACTTGATTTAACAGGTTTCTCTAACTGAGGACTGTAACTGAAATGAAAGATATCTAAGTGAAGGACTAAAATTGACTTTTACTATTTCTTGAACCAAAATGAACTCCGTACCAAATACTTCTTAAATTCTTAATATGAAGAACTACAGCAACAAGATTTAACAGATCTAAGCTACATTCAACTCAGGTTAACGAACATATAGAAAACACAATTACACTAAGATTGACTAGCTAATTATTCTACACTACAAATTCAGAAAATAAAACGTGTGCTTAACCAATTTCATCCAGGCCAAGTCCGTTGTGGAAGAGTAGCGCGGCGCTGAACCGGCTTAAAACAAATAACTCCTTTAAAAATCAAACACTACAATCGAACTTGACTGATTAACTGCTATCTAATCACCAGCGAATCCAAAACCTGTAAATCTGATAGCCTGCAAAACTGATACAAAAACGAGAAACCAAGCAGAACCTTCGAAACTGAAACCTGCATAAACTGAATTCGATCTACACAAATCTCCTAAACGAATACTATCTGATCTGCTGCTTTAACGCCACTAATATTTGCTTCTTGCATAAGCAAAACCAAACAAATTGACTGAAAATGTTTTAGGAACTAATCTTCTACTCAACTGATTTCTTAACTAATTTCTTCTACTAATTTGAAAGCTATGATGAATCCAAAAACTATGCTTAAACTCTATATATAGCAATATCAGTAGAGAAGAAAAGATGATTGAAAATTCAGAATATGAAAAACTCGTAAAAACTCGTAAAAACTGAACTCAATTTATAACGTGAACAGAAATGTAACTAAATTCATAACAACTATAAGCTTTTAGAAAAATGAACATTTAATATCCGAATCATCACCAATTTACTCTTTAACGTGAACAGTTCTATTACTCAGCATAATCCATGAAATTTAGACCTCGATGAACAGTAAAAATAAGCAGTCAAGATAGAGAGAGAAAAAGTTATAAGCTTCGAAGAGCTTATATAGAGAGTAAAGATAGAGCTTATGAACTAGTAATGAGAAAAAGATCCGAGATTAAAGAAAACTTGGTAATTCATTAATGGCAGAAAACGGTTACAATCTATAACAAACTATAACAGAAAGTTTAACATCTAAAGCTTTGACAAAACTAAGCTAACTACTCCTAACTAACTATGTGTAAAAACACCTAAGCTAACCGCTTCCAAATGAGGGCCTCATCTTCTATTTATAGCCAGCGAGTGGATTGATGTGACGTGGTTAATCCAATGACTGCTTGACACGTGTTTTATACGAGGTTTACTCGTTCTTCATCTTCAATCCAAATTGGGGGTTTCTTTATCTTCGCGACTTGATCTAATTCATTTGTATCCTCATGTAGAGGAGAAGATAAGGAGTGTTTTTGCTATTTTGATCTTTGGCTGAATCTTCCTGGATCTCTCGTGATTGGTGATTGCAGGTTTGAGGAGGTGAAGGAGAAAAGAGATAAGTTAACCGATTCTCTCTCTAGACTTGGAGAAGAAGAAGAAAACACGTTTTGTTTGGTTTGTGTCTTTGACCGGTCTGGTCAAATGACCAAGTTAAGTAAACTTGTTTACTTTTCTTTAAATTTCTTTTTAGTCCCTTCAACTTCACATTTTGTTTCAAAAGTGGTTAAAACTTTTAAGTTCTTTCTTTTCATCCTTCATTTTGTCAAAAGTTACAACTTGAGCCCTCGATCTTTGAAGTAGTGGCAAGATTGGTCCTTTAAGCATCTTTCTTCTCTTTCTTCGTCTTTTATCAAATAAATCCATGAAAACTCGTGTTTTGTCTCAAATGTACCTATATTACCTGAAAATACACAAACACCAAATACACGCATAATTCTGATAATTAACAGTCTAATATAATGTATTTGACAGTGTTTTTAGTGGTTTATGGATCATAATTGATGAGTGTTTTCACACTTATCAACTCCCCTCCACTTGACCATTGCCATGTCCTCATGCAATGCAGCATTTTAAAGCTCTAAAGTTACACTTTTCTCATAATTAACCAACCTTGGCCATTTTATGATTCAATAAACTATACTATGCTACATGATGAATGATTTTGAATATTTACAATGCAATGCAAAGAAAAGCAATTCTATTTACATCTTTTTGATTTTTCATAAATGGTTTTGATGGAAATAACTCATAAAGATATCAATGACTTGAATTAGGGCTTGGATACCATGAACATTTATCACCCTCAAGTTTCACTTTCCCCATACCAAGCTAATAAACGGGATCATTGCATTCACAAGTAAAAAGTGCATCAACGTATTCATGACAATTAAATGTGGAACCGGTTATTATTTGAGCAAATTGCTTGAAGGCAAATTTGTCATTATTCAAGTGTTAAGTATAAGAAATGTAAAATCCAAAAATAAGGAAGCACAGTTTTAACCCTAAGTAATCTTCTCATCCATTACTTGAAAAACCGCTCACAATTAATACAAGTCCGTATTAAGAGTAATAAGTCATTCGCCTTATGTGTAAAATCCTCATGTCATGCTTTCATAAGTAACTACACACTCGCTAAGGAAAGAAAAATAAAACTCACGCAATAATTTACATCCGCATCTTTTTGAGATTTTGGATCTTCAACCCCGCAACCCGTCAAGGTAATATTGGATTGGAGCAATCTATTGAATCCCCGCAACCCGTCAAGGTAATATTGGAACTCAATAGTCACTATAATTAACACCACACTGCCCCTCTTGGGAGTCTTGCATATATTTTTTTTTTCTTTTCTTTTTCTTTTTCTTCTCTTTTTTTTTTCTAGCCACTCATTTTTTCTTTATTCCTCACAAAGAAATTTGAAAAGAATAAAAGGAAAAACACCCGCTAAATATGGAGCATGACACAAGTCTAGTACACATAAAACGTGCTAACTTAGAATCTTAAGACGTACTCATATCAACCATGAATGATTAGCCAAAAATGCATAAGAGATTACAAACCAATTAAAACCGTACTTGATTATTTATTAACAATTATATACAAGCGAAGAAAATAGAGGTAGAGAAGAGAAGGGTTTAGCCACAAGTAATTGCCATGAAGTCTATCTAGCCCTTTTACACTTGCTTCAACTCTATCATTTCCCATTCTCCACAAATTTAAAATTTCAAAGAATGAAATTGGTGGAAGCTTAGCCTAATAGACCAATAAAGGACTACATGGTTAAGGATACTAGCTAGAGAGTGCTAAAATAAGCAAACTCGGGTTGAGTCAAAATATCCACGGCGGGCCTAATATGTCAAAGAAATCTAAACTTGTTAAAACCATGTTTTATTTTATTTTTCTCTTTTTATATATTTTTGATGAAAAATAAAAGAAGAAATATATACAATGCAAATGCGTTATGCAAATGAAAAATGATTGATGCAAAAATTATGAATGCATATTTTTGGTGGCCAAAGTAGATCAAAAATTTGAAAAATGTTGAAAATTCAATTTTTCCAATTATCATGAAGTTAAGGCAATGGTCTAGGTAAGGTCACTTCGATAGAAGTCTCCCCTACACTTAAGATAAACATTGTCCTCAATGTTTAAGAGTATTGGAGTAAACTCCCCTACACTTATTACATTGATTACTTTGCTTAACTCGAGCTAAGGAAGAGACAACTAAAGGGTATTCATTTTAAGCACAAATGTTAATATCACAATAGCAAAAACTAATCGAAGTGAACCAGATACACGGGCCTCCTCCATAAGCTCCAAGCATGAAATGTGAGAGAGCAACCCTTGAAACAAACACCAAAAGACGAAGAAAGGCACCCCTCCACTTCAACTCTACTATAACATCCTGTTAATTAAACCTAACCTATTGAAAATCTACTCTACGTTTTCTAACCTAGTTATTCAATGCTTGAGTTTTTTTAACCCTAAGTCGCTAGCTCGACTCGGCCCCAAATTAAGTTGTCCTTGGGGAAACCATCATGGAGAGTAAAGAATATCTACTTTGAAGCACGTCTCACATGATACACTCAAACTTAGCACGTTGCCATTTACTATAAGATTTACAATATCCGCCTCGATAAATGGAACGGTCCAACGTGTCTCAAGTTTGTCCAACATACGAAATCTCTCAAATATGAAGCACTCCAGGATCAAATACATAATTTCTATCTCGACATTCGAACAACTCCAAAATAGGTAGCATCACCAAAGTAAGCTCATACGAAAAGCACAGATCAATCGAAAGCACATTCTTAAGTGGAGTAGATGAAAACCAATGTTTCCCAAATTGATGTATCCCAGGATCAAAAACCTTTCCCTTCATGGGAAAATAAGAAGATGAGCTCGTATCAACCATATAAGATTCCCCCTTAGTGATCAAAGCATCATGAGACAATGAAGGTGTAGGTATCAAAACAGTCATAACAATTATATCCATATTAGGCTCATCATCATCAAAAGGTGGGTAATCTTCCATAGAAGGCATAGAAAAAGGAGGATCAAGATGAATAGTGTCTTGTGAATGAGGTGTAATCTCTATGTTCCCAAAAAGCAAGTTCTCACTAAGACGAATCTCCTCTTCCCAATTAGAACCACTATCATCAACCTCAATATCAATATTATCAAGATAAGCCTCTATGGTGGCATCAATATCCATATGAGAATCCATATCAAAGGGTTTGGGTTCTAAAGGTGCCATAGGTGAAAAAGGATCAATCTCTAAGAGTATAGGATCTTCATCAATAACCAACTTCAAGGGTGGAAGGGTGGGAATAGAAGGCTCAAAAGAAGGTGTATTAATGAGAGAATCACTCAAAGGGATGATATCATCATGAAAGTCAATAGGTGCAACCTCAAAAACTGGTGAAGAAATGTCAATGAAAGGTTCTTCTTCTATGGAATCATCATTATGGTGTGTGTTCAATGATTCAATCGAGGAGATAAGATGATAAACGTTTGATAAAACCTCACGAATATGAACATCTTCCACTTCTTCTATATGAGCAACATCTTCATCCAAATTAGGAAGGTCATCTTGACATGAAAAGTCCTCGGATAATATATCATAAGATGCCTTACTAGAATCACAATCATCATCCTCTACGTGTGGAAAATCTTGCATAAACTCTTCCTCAATCTCATTATCCCTTTCTTTGAACAATTCATCAAGATCAAAATCACCAAAATCACTAGTAGTAGCATGAAAGTCAACATGTGATGAAATCTCAATGTGATCATGAGGAGAAGTATCAATAGAAAGCTCATCACATGGTTCAATGGAAATACCCTCAAACTCTCTTTGGATTGGGATAAGGTTCTCAACACTAGAAGCGGTTAATTCTTCTAAATTGGTGTTTGTATTAGTGCTAAGAGGCTCGTCCCCCATGGTTAAAGAGTCGGTGGGTTCCACGTGAGGTAAAGGTGATGTAGGTGTGTCATCATTAAGTGTCATACAACTCGAAGGTTCCTCAACATCTTCATCTAATAATGGATCAGGCCTACGAGTAAAAGTAGTCATGTAATGTCCGTCTTCCTCGATTATAAGAGTCTTAAGGAAGAAATCATTTGAATATTTCCTGAGGCGACAAGAAAATTTGTTCAACGATTCACGATACAAATCACCGAATTCCTTGTCATCATATTGCCAAGACTCAATTTCCTTTTCCTCAGTAGAGTTAATTAATTCCTTTAACCATCGATGCGTGTCTTTCATTTCCTTGTAGCTCATGTTTTTCATACCATCAAGCATCTTATAAACGTCATCGTTCGACTTGTTCATTTTCTCAAGTAAAGAATGAAACTTCTTGACATTATCAAGGACATAGGATGGCGGATCCCTCGGTCTACAATCATAACCATAATGGGGTTCTTTTCCACAAAACTCACATGAATAAGTCGAAGAATAGGGTGGAGGTGGATTTCCATAATTAGGTGGATTATAGTTTTGAAAAGAGTCATGATGATGAAAGTTCTCATGATTGTAACCTTGAAAATTCCCTTTATCACTAATAGTATCATCCTCAGCATCAACTCTCAAAGACGGCTCAATATCACATGGTAAAGCTCCTTGAGTTAGATAAGATTGTACAAAGAGAAGTTGTCTTTGACAATCTTCCTCGAAACGTCCAAGTATTCTCCTTTCCATCTCTTGAAGTCTCCTCTCAAAGGATTCACGAAATTGAGAGACATTTTGCATATTCTCTTGGTTAAACCCTTGATTATATCCTTGATTATGAAAAGTTTCTTGATTATAGCATGGAAAATTTTCATCATTTTGAAAGCCTTCATTGTTTGAAAATCCTTGATTATGAAAGGTTTCTTGATTATAGCCTTGAAAATTATCATTGTTTTGAAAACCTTCATAATTGGAAAATCCTTGGTTTTGGTATGGCACATTAAAGGTTTGATCATGAAATGATGGTGGAGGTTGTGATGAAAAACCGGAATAGCCCATATAGTCATTACAAGTGTAGTCCATTTGAATGTTAGGTCGAAAAGTAGGGTTCTCGGTTCCATTGTAAGCATATCCCTCCCCATAATAACCATTATTTTGATCACATAAATAAGTTTCGTGTGGACCACCACAAGTCGAACAAGGTGAATAATTAGCGTTGGCGGATTGTTGTTGCAAAATCTCCAACATGGAACGAGTATCCATGTGTAACAAGGTGGCCGAATGTATATACAAGTATAATGACGTTTAAAAGCTTCCTCGGGAAAGGAAGTGATACACCAAAGGTGGTATGTTTACACGTGTGCGAATACACGTGTAAGTAAACACGAGGAATGAGGGAGTAGCCCTCGGTCGACTTTGAAAAGAATAAGATTATCCTCTTCGAGTTTCGATATGAAATATCCACAAGAAAGTATATATATAATTACTACTTGGGTGCAAGACCTCCAATTAAGCCTTCCTTCTTAGAATACGCACTAGTGAACGGGGGGTTAGGTGGCGCGAAGCACTTAAGTACCTATTAACCCTTAGACGGCATTATATAGCACGTCGCCTATCTATTCACTTTAGTAGTTTGTATTCTTCGAATTATTGCCAATTGGAAGTATTTATCTATTCTTGCTTAATTAAATTGGATCGATACGCGTGTCAAGGACCGGAACGCCCCTCAACACGGTGTATTGCCTCGGCAATACTTATGGAAGATATGTTTATTGGTTGTTCTTATACGTATACTTATTTACATATAATAATATATCAAAAATATTTTTGTATTTATTTGTTTTTTACGAAAAATACTATATCTACGTAAAAACCGATAAAAACGAATAATATATATTTTTGGGTGTAATCTTTTAGGAAAAAGATTACTTTTTGGATTTTTTATTATTTTTTTTTGATTCAATTCTTTAGGAAAAGAATTGACTTTTGTGATTTTTACTTTTTTTTGTATTTTTATCTTTTTGATTTTTTTTATCTTTTTGATTTATAATACGTAAAAATAACGTTCACAAAGTGAACGGATCCCAAAATCCAATCGTCTCACTCGAAATCGTTAATCTTCACGAAAAGAACCGGCAGCGGCGCCATTTAATATTTCGTTTTTAGTGTAGTTGTCTTCTCAGCTCAATTCGAATGGATATAACGTTTTCTAGCAAAGACTTAATTGTTTTCGGTTATACAAACTTGTTTGGAATTCTATGTCTAATTAGCAAGAAACATTTAAAAAGGTAAAAATATCTATAATACTACGTATATGTACTATGCTAAAACAAATTGCACGTAAAACATCTAAATGAAATTTAAAAGCAATTAAAAAAAATACAAATTTATACTTCTAATGAAAAATACAAAATTCAAAATGGAAAACACAAAATATAAAATCTAAAAGAAAATTTGTAAAACCAAAATTACAATTCTAAAAATAAAATGCACAAGTGAAATTTTAACTAATATCCAATTCAAAATCTTGTTATTTGAATCCAAACCAAAAACTTTGCAACAGCCCATAAGCAATTTGGCCCAAAAGAAATGAACTGAAACTGATCCAACAGGAAAATAACGGTGAAGACTAAAAATGAACTTGATTTAACAGGTTTCTCTAACTGAGGACTGTAACTGAAATGAAAGATATCTAAGTGAAGGACTAAAATTGACTTTTACTATTTCTTGAACCAAAATGAACTCCGTACCAAATACTTCTTAAATTCTTAATATGAAGAACTACAGCAACAAGATTTAACAGATCTAAGCTACATTCAACTCAGGTTAACGAACATATAGAAAACACAATTACACTAAGATTGACTAGCTAATTATTCTACACTACAAATTCAGAAAATAAAACGTGTGCTTAACCAATTTCATCCAGGCCAAGTCCGTTGTGGAAGAGTAGCGCGGCGCTGAACCGGCTTAAAACAAATAACTCCTTTAAAAATCAAACACTACAATCGAACTTGACTGATTAACTGCTATCTAATCACCAGCGAATCCAAAACCTGTAAATCTGATAGCCTGCAAAACTGATACAAAAACGAGAAACCAAGCAGAACCTTCGAAACTGAAACCTGCATAAACTGAATTCGATCTACACAAATCTCCTAAACGAATACTATCTGATCTGCTGCTTTAACGCCACTAATATTTGCTTCTTGCATAAGCAAAACCAAACAAATTGACTGAAAATGTTTTAGGAACTAATCTTCTACTCAACTGATTTCTTAACTAATTTCTTCTACTAATTTGAAAGCTATGATGAATCCAAAAACTATGCTTAAACTCTATATATAGCAATATCAGTAGAGAAGAAAAGATGATTGAAAATTCAGAATATGAAAAACTCGTAAAAACTCGTAAAAACTGAACTCAATTTATAACGTGAACAGAAATGTAACTAAATTCATAACAACTATAAGCTTTTAGAAAAATGAACATTTAATATCCGAATCATCACCAATTTACTCTTTAACGTGAACAGTTCTATTACTCAGCATAATCCATGAAATTTAGACCTCGATGAACAGTAAAAATAAGCAGTCAAGATAGAGAGAGAAAAAGTTATAAGCTTCGAAGAGCTTATATAGAGAGTAAAGATAGAGCTTATGAACTAGTAATGAGAAAAAGATCCGAGATTAAAGAAAACTTGGTAATTCATTAATGGCAGAAAACGGTTACAATCTATAACAAACTATAACAGAAAGTTTAACATCTAAAGCTTTGACAAAACTAAGCTAACTACTCCTAACTAACTATGTGTAAAAACACCTAAGCTAACCGCTTCCAAATGAGGGCCTCATCTTCTATTTATAGCCAGCGAGTGGATTGATGTGACGTGGTTAATCCAATGACTGCTTGACACGTGTTTAATACGAGGTTTACTCGTTCTTCATCTTCAATCCAAATTGGGGGTTTCTTTATCTTCGCGACTTGATCTAATTCATTTGTATCCTCATGTAGAGGAGAAGATAAGGAGTGTTTTTGCTATTTTGATCTTTGGCTGAATCTTCCTGGATCTCTCGTGATTGGTGATTGCAGGTTTGAGGAGGTGAAGGAGAAAAGAGATAAGTTAACCGATTCTCTCTCTAGACTTGGAGAAGAAGAAGAAAACACGTTTTGTTTGGTTTGTGTCTTTGACCGGTCTGGTCAAATGACCAAGTTAAGTAAACTTGTTTACTTTTCTTTAAATTTCTTTTTAGTCCCTTCAACTTCACATTTTGTTTCAAAAGTGGTTAAAACTTTTAAGTTCTTTCTTTTCATCCTTCATTTTGTCAAAAGTTACAACTTGAGCCCTCGATCTTTGAAGTAGTGGCAAGACTGGTCCTTTAAGCATCTTTCTTCTCTTTCTTCGTCTTTTATCAAATAAATCCATGAAAACTCGTGTTTTGTCTCAAATGTACCTATATTACCTGAAAATACACAAACACCAAATACACGCATAATTCTGATAATTAACAGTCTAATATAATGTATTTGACAGTGTTTTTAGTGGTTTATGGATCATAATTGATGAGTGTTTTCACACTTATCACTGCTCTCTTAGAAACCCTAGCTAAGAATAAGAATTTGTCTGATGAGCTTGCCTTAAGCAACGAGAAAGTTCACACTTTGGAATTAGTGCCTTCATCTAGTGTTCTAACAAATCCCGAATATGATCATTTTCGAAACAAACAAATGGGTCATTTGCAAGAAATTGAAACCTTAAGAGCAGATCTTTCTAATGAACTTAAAGAAAAAGAGTTAGTGGTCACTAATTTTCAAAAACTTCAAACGGATTTTGAATTACTCGAGTCTAAGAAGAATGAAATGGCGATTAATGCTGCTAATAAGATTAGAAGTCTAGATTATTTGCTGTTAAGACAATACGCGGCCTCTCAACTAGTACACTTATTTGATGCTTCTTTTAGAGAATTTAACTTATCACGTCAAAAAGGCCTTCCCCCTAATCCATGGTATGCAAAACAAGCTTTAATCCATAGTCCTAGACTTTATAATGCAACCCAATTAGGATTGGTTTTAGACCCGATTGATATTTTCGATGATCGCACCAATAAGGATCTAGTTGATGAGAATCGGTCATACAACTCTGCAAAATATCCCGATTGTGATTATTTTAAAATGAATCAGGAGCTTGCTAAAACGGATTTTAGAATTCGCTTCCATATGGACAAAGATCTCATTACGGCACCAACCTACATGTTAAATGAAGAAAACCCTAGTACATTTCCTACACTTGTCAACATGGAAGGTCCTAAGGAAATTCCAAAGGATCTTCCACCTGTTAGCACTGTATGGTTAAACTTGCAAGAGATTAATCAATACTTTACTAATTTTGACAAGGTCATTTTGGAATGTACGACTTCAAATGGCCTAAACGCCGAAGAATGGGCTTTCGAACACATGAACGAGGTGTTTAAGAATGAGATCAATCCATTTGTCGAAAGTCTAAAAGGAAGTTTTGCATCTCTTAAAGAAAATCTTGAGTTTGAAATTGGAGAAGTTCAAAAAGTGTTTTATGAAATGGACACCGCTTACGAACTACAACTAATTGAAAAGGAAAAGATTTTATCTGAATATGACCGATTCTTGTCCCAAGTAATTTCGTGTGATGTGCTTACTACTGTAAATGTTAATTATTCATATGAGCTTACATCCACTATGATTAACTGTGATGCTGTGAATATATGTGATGATGTGTGTGATCTCTCTGTAAATGTTGCTGATATTGTAAATGAGGTAGATAATCATTTTTGTCACGAATCTAACGCTGAGTTTTTAAAGCTACAAGATTCTTACAATTTACTTTCAAAACGCTTTAATCAACTAGAACAACATTGTATATCTTTAGAATTAAAACAACAAACTCAAAATGAGGATCTTTTGATAACAAATAGTTGTGAAAACGGTGTTGAGACGAGTGACAAGATGATTGCAATAGTTAAGGCATTAGAAGAAGAGATTATGAGATTGAAGAGAGATGTGTCATCAAATGAAACACTAAAATTGGAACTAGAGGCTGCAGAGTCTAAAAACCAGGACTTAGAAATTAGACTTTCGTCTATTCTAGGGGAGATGGATCGTGCAAGACAGGGAATGTCCAAACTTTATGGTTCACTAGAAGAACGCTTTGCTTTTAATGCGGCACAGCAACAATCTTATGTTGAACAATTGAACCAAAAATGTGAGGAAATCTCTGACTTAAACATCCTGCTCATTGATAAAAACATGGTTTTGGCCGAGTTAAAGGAGACACTTCTTCTCACCCGACAAGAAGCTGTTAATAACTTAGCTACCAACTCTGCACCGTCCTCTAGTGCTCCAACAACCAAGTCAGTAGTGCTTTATAAGAACCCGCTTCATAAGAGAAACCCGGTTACCTACGATGATTATATGAGGAATGCCATTAAGCATGTAGATCTTGTTAGGGATATTTTAGACGATCTTTATGCCTTAGATCCCTCAAGTAGCTACTATTATTCGGCTCATGAATATATTAAGCGAGTTCAATATTGCTTAGCATATTTGCAATACATAGGTAAACCAGGTTCTGCACTACTCACTAATAGACCCATTGCTGTAACTCCATTCAATAAGACCCCAGGAGCAAAACCGTCATTGGCACCATCAAGTAAGGCACCTTTAAAATCTGTTGCTAATATTCCCACTTTGCCTTCTACAGGAGTAAAAGAGTCTACTAAGGCTAAAGGATCGCCACTCAAGAAAGATAAGATCAAGCCCTCTACTAGTAGTACCAACAAGAAGAAATAGAAGCTCACCATAGGAATGTTAGTTCAGTTTTAAATAAAAAGAATCATGTTAAGACTAAAAGCTCTGCGCCTGTGCAGAAGCCTAAACCATTTGTGAATTCTGATTTGAAATGTTGGAATTGTAATGAATGTATGTTTTCCCAACGTCATGATTTGTGTCTTATTGATCATGTGAATGAAATGAATGCCATTAGGAATGATCTTGAATGGAAGCCAACGGGTAGAACTCGTGCCCAAGTTGGCTGGCAATGGCGTCCCACTGGTAGGACCTTTACATTAGATGGAAAAATGTGCCCTTTAACTAGGAATGCATCCATTGAGGTTAGGTCTGAGCGTCCTTTAGTTAGGCACACTAGCACTCAAGTATGGAAACAACGCCCTTTAATTAGGTCAGCTCCCACTATAGTGCCTATCAGTGAAGAAATACCACAGGATTTAAGCCAACTAGAATCTACACCACCAACTAGGAAGAAGAAGGCTAGGAAATCTAAGAAACCTAAAGTTAGCAAATCTAAGATTATTAAATCTGTACCTGATAATAACAAGGAACATTCAGATTCCGATACCTCTACATTGTCTTCGTGTGGTGATATTTTCAAGTGGTCCAAATCATCCTCTGGTATTTGGACTCCGGTTGTTCAAAGCATATGACCGGAGATCGCTCGATGCTCCGAAATTTCGTCAGCAAGTTTCTTGGAACGGTTAAATTCGGAAATGATCATATAGCAAAGATAATGGGGTATGGTGAATATCAGATTGGAAACGTTACGATTTCAAGGGTATACTATGTAGAAGGTCTTGGTCATAACTTATTTTCAGTAAGACAGTTTTGTGATTCCAACCTAGAGGTTGCTTTTCGACAACACACTTGTTTCATCCGCAACTTGGAAGGAAAAGACTTGTTGAAGGGATCTCGTGGTGCAAATATTTATACGTTGTCCCTACAAGACATGATGGCCGCCTCTCCAGTATGTCTTCTCTCTAAAGCATCTAAGACCAAGTCATGGTTATGGCATCGCAGATTATCTCATCTTAACTTTGATGCTATTAATCATCTGGCTAAAAACGAATTAGTTCGTGGTCTTCCAAAGCTCAAATTTCACAAGGACCATTTATGTTCCGCGTGTTCAAGGGGGAAAAGTACCAAGAAATCATACAAGCCCAAAGCTGAAGACACCAATCAAGAAAAACTTCATCTTTTGCATATGGATCTTTGTGGGCCAATGAGAACTGAAAGTGTGAGCGGTAAGAAATTCATTCTGGTTATTGTGGATGATTTCTCCAGGTTTACATGGGTTAGATTTCTACGTACAAAGGATGAAGCACCGAAGGCTATCATCACTTTTCTGAAATTCATTCAGGTACGTTTGAATACTACTGTCCGCCGTATTCGTACAGATAATGGAACAGAGTTCGTCAACCAGACTCTTCGTGATTACTATGAAGGAGTTGGTATCTCACATGAAACATCCGTTGCACGCACTCCACAACAAAACGATGTCGTTGAAAGACGGAATCGTACGCTTATGGAAGCTGCTAGGACTATGCTAATTTATGCAAACGCTCCATTGTTCTTGTGGGCAGAAGCCATATCTACTGCATGTTTCACCCAAAACCGTTCTATCATTCGGAAACGCCATGGAAAAACACCTTACGAGCTTCTACATGACCGTAAACCCGATGTTTCATTTTTTCATGTGTTTGGTGCTCTTTGTTATCCAAACATTAATAGTGAGAACTTGGGCAAGCTTCAACCGAAAGCCGATATAGGTATTTTCATTGGTTACTCACCCTCCAAGAAAGCATACCGAATTTACAACCGTCGTCTTGGTAAGATCGTAGAAACTATGGACGCAGATTTCGATGAGCTGACAGCGATGGCTTCTGAGCAACGCAGCTCTGAACCCGCGCTTCATGAGATGGGAACCGGTGCTATTAGTTCCGGATTAGTTCCCAATAATCCTACTTCTACATCATTTTTACCACCAACAAGGCCCGAGTGGGATAAACTGTTTCAACCGTTGTTTGATGAATTCTTTGATCCCCCAAATGATGAAGTTCCAGCACCTGTAGTGATAGCTCCAATCCCTGAAGTTGTTGCTCAAGCAAATGAAGCTTTATCTAATGCATCTTCAATTAACATTGAACCGGATGCACCTTTACCAAGTGATTCTCAAACTACACCTGAATCGTCACCCCTACTTGTGCCTAATGATGTGGAAGAGGATTCTATTGATCACGATTTGGAATATGCTCACCTGCAAGAGCTTCCTTTCTTTGGTGTAGCGATACCTGAAAACCCTTCAGCCGCGTCTACCTCAGAAGAAGCTCCTTCTATTGTTCACTCCAGACCACCTAGGATTGAAAAACATAGCACCAAATGGACAAAAGATCACCCAATTAGGAATGTCATTGGTAATCTCGATCGACCAGTCTCTACACGCCATCAATTACAAGAGAGTGCACTCTATTGCTACTTTGATGCATTTCTCTCCGAAGTTGAACCTAAAAATTGGCAACATGCTATGACTCAATCATCTTGGATTGAAGCCATGCAGGAGGAACTAAATGAATTCCAAAGACTTGAAGTATGGGAATTAGTTCCTCTCCCTGACAAGGTTAACATCCTTACTTTGTTATGGGTTTATAAGGTTAAACTCGATGAGATGGGTGCAGTATTAAAGAATAAGGCTAGATTGGTTGCTAGAGGATATAAACAAGCCTTGGGTATAGACTTTGAAGAATCTTTTGCTCCTGTTGCAAGATTGGAGGCTATTAGACTATTCCTTGCGTATGCTGCTCATATGAACATGATCGTCTATCAAATGGATGTGAAGACGGCATTTTTGAACGGTGAACTAAGGGAAGAAGTCTATGTTAGTCAGCCGGATGGGTTCGTTAGCACGGAGTTTCCTAATCATGTGTACAAGCTTAAGAAGGCTCTCTATGGGTTGAAACAAGCTCCACGCGCATGGTATGATCTCCTTTCAACATATCTCATCTCGGAAGGCTTCTCCAAAGGCAAGGTGGACCCCACTCTATTCACTCTCAAGGAGGACAACGACATGCTTCTGGTACAAATTTATGTTGATGATATAATATTTGCTGCCTCTAACATAGAATTGTCACAACGCTTTGAGAAGATAATGTCCACACGCTTTCAGATGTCAATGATGGGAAAATTTTCATTTTTCTTAGGATTACAGATTTCTCAGAATCCCAGAGGCATCTTTATTAATCAATCCAAATATGCTCTAGAATCTTTAAAGAAATATAACTTTGAAAATTGTGACCCCGTGGACACTCCAATGGTGGAGAAATCCAAGTTAGATGAAGATAGGAATGGGACTATTGTCGATCCAAAACTTTACCGTGGGATGATCGGCACCCTTCTCTATCTGACTGCTAGCAGGCCTGATTTGCAATTTGCCGTATGCATGTGTGCCCGGTATCAGGCTCGGCCTGCCGAAAAGCACCTACATGTTATTAAAAGGATCTTTCGGTATCTCAAAGGAACACTTCATCGTGGTCTATGGTATCCGAAAGATTCCTCTATTGCTTTAATATCATACGCAGATGCCGATCATGCTGGGTGTCAAGACACGAGGCGTAGCACTTCTGGATCTGTGCAACTCCTTGGAGATAGATTGATCAGTTGGTCTTTAAAAAGGCAGAAAAGCGCTGCAATTTCTAGCACGGAGGCTGAATACATCGCCATGTCCGGTTGTTGTGCTCAAGTCCTTTGGATGAGATCACAATTAACTGACTACGGTTTGGGATTCAACAAAATCCCGATGTATTGTGACAACAAGAGCGCCATTGCCCTTTGCTGCAACTATGTTCAACACTCCCGGGCCAAGCACATAGACATTCGCTACCATTTCATTAAGGAGCAGGTGGAGAACGGAGTGATCGAGCTGTATTTTGTCACTACTGAGCATCAGCTGGCAGATATGTTCACCAAAGCCTTAGATCGAGGACGAATCGAGTTTTTGATCGACAAGCTTGGCATGAAATCATTCACTCCAGCGACTCTCAAAGAGTTGGCAGAAGAATCAGCTGAATAGTGGTGGTAAACTATTCAGGCGTATCCTTTGTTCGTGATCATGTATATTATCGTACATATATAAAACCACTAAAAGAAAAATACAAAAATATAAAACCAAGAAAATCCATAAAAAATATAAAACCTAGAAAAACCATAAAAATTATAAAATCAAGAAAAACCAAAAATATTTTTCGTTTTTAAATCGGGCATGTCTTTTAGTACGGTAATATTTACGGCTTCAGAAATGTCGATCAATATTGACACGACGCCATAAATAGAGTCAGTATAAAAGTTGTACATTTTTTAAAACATGCCCATTACGGCTTGTAGTTATTTCAGACTGCAACCCGGTTTTCATATTAAAGTCACGTATTTCCTTGGAAAACGTTGGCTCACAACGGGAATTAATTTTCTCGGGCATGATTTACAAGCCAAATCATGCAAAGGGATCAAGTTTACTTTACAACTTGGTCTAACACGAATTAGTGTACGTCTCAGTGCATTAATTTGTCAAAATAAGAGAAATCTTATTGCCACCACGAATCAATCTTTTTCAAGATACTAATTGGAAATGCTTTCATCAATATTTGACTCTTTACACAATGACTACAGCTCTTTAAATAGAAAACGGGTCATCGTTTAAGGGGGAGAAAATATTAAATCATCTTCGTCATCAAAACGATTTTCAAAAGTGATTGTGGAAAATTAATTGGCTAATGAGTGGTCTTGCTTTAAAATATGACTTGTGCTTGCTCAATGAGATAGGACTTGCTTTAGATTTTGGAGATTTGCTAATAGGTAGTGATGCTTAAGTTGTGTAATGGTTAGGGAGACGAGAAAGAAAAATGAAAATATAAGGGATAAAAAGGGAAAAGAATAGAAAAGTATAGGGTTTTAAGGTGACAAAGGTGAAAGTTGTAAACAATTATTTGACCTATGTCAAAACAACCCCCCCCCCCCCCCCCGTCCCTTTATTATTCTTCTTCACTGTTTCTTTCATACATTGCCGCCATTAACACATATTAACACACACTCAAGCTTTCAAACTCGCGTTTTTAATCAATCCAACCTGTTTCATTCGATTTAAAAGGTAATAACATCAATCTTTAACTTATTAATTCATTTAATTCATTGAAATCCAATTGATTAATTCGATTGAAGTAAGATTAACAAATTAGGGTTCGTTTGCCTAATTTGGGATCAATTAATTAGGGGTTTTAGGTGGGTTATACTCGGAATGTTCTTAGATAGATGTTGTGTTGCCTTAGCATGCCTTAAAACTCCCAAATCGTGCTTAGAATAATCATCATAGGCTGCGTTTAAGAAGTTCCGGATGAACATGGTGAACTAACTTTCGTATGAAGGAAAGTTTTGAACTTACTTCCGAATGAAGGAAGTTCCGAACGAACTTCCGAATGAAGGAAGTTCCGAACGAACTTCCGAATGAAGGAAGTTCCGAACGAACTTCTGAATGAAGGAAGTTCCGAACGAACTTCCGAATGAAGGAAGTTCCGGATGAACTTCCGAATGAAGGAAGTTCCGGATGAACTTCCGAATGAAGGAAGTTCCGAATGAAGAACTTATGAATGAAGGAAGTTCCGAATGAAGAAGTTCCGAATGAATGAAGTTCCGAATGAAGGACTTCCGAATGAAAGAAGTTCCGAATGAAGGACTTCCGAATGAAGGAGTTCCGAGTGAACTTCCGAATGAAGGAAGTTCCGAATGAAGGACTTCCGAATGAAGAAGTTCCGAATGAAGAAGTTCCGAATGAAGAACTTCCGAATGAAGAACTTCTGAATGAAGAAGTTCCGAATGAAGAAGTTCCGAATGAAGAACTTCCAAATGAAGATCTTTCGTATGAAGAACTTCCGAATGAAGAAGTTTCGAATGAAGGACTTCCGAATGAAGAGTTCCGAATGAAGGAAAGTTCCGGATGAAGAGTTGTTTGATTAATAGTGTTTGCCTGTTATAAGTACTTGTTGAAGTATGTTATGAAATGTGTTATGCTTAAAAGTAATAATGATACATATCTATATATTTTTGTGCATCAACCTTTCATGTCTTATCTTAAGCAGATACGATGACTAATCCAACAGTACAAGCAATCCAAGACTCTCGAGCAGCCGCAATTGCCGAAGCACGAACACTCAAGTTCATACCAAACAACCATGGATTTAAAGTCGCCATAGCAATCCTTGATCAATCTCATTTCAAGAATGCTTTAAGAAGTACTGCCTCGGTGCCTTATGATTACATGTATGAGTTCTGGGCTACCAAGGAAAGCACTTCAAACAAGATCACCTTCACTCTCGACAACAAGCAGCAAACACTTAATGTTTCAGACTTCCGTAAGATATTTGGCATTCGGGATACACCCAAAGGTATGGCATTTTCGAGGGATCCTACTAAAGACGAACTCATGGAGATGTTCGATGCTCTTGGATGTCCTGATATACGAGTTGCGTCTGAGTTTACCACTGCTAAAGTAGGACAACCTTGGAGAGCAATGTTGGGTATTCTCAGTAGATGTCTTACACCGAAAACAAGTGGGCATGATGCTTTGCGCAGTCCTATTATGAACATCTTCCATGGAATGTATAAAGGCGCAAATGCAGATTATGCATTATTGTTGTGGGAAGAATTCACCTTTCAACTCTTCCAAAACAAGAAGCTGAAGAATAACTTCTTTCCTTACCCTCGGTTTATCAAGCTTATCATTAATTATTGTATGAAGAATGATGTTACTATTGATAGGCGTGCAGCAAGCCGTCATCACACTGAAGAGGCTGATCATACTGTAGATCTAAGGCATGAAGGACCATCTGGTGGTGTGATTCCTGGTCCTATTCCCGATTATCTTCTGACGGATAGAATTAAAGGTTCTGCTGATTACAAGCTACTGCTGCTAGAAATCAAGAAGCTAAAAGCAAGCCTTCAGACTGGAGAAGACTCGTCTACTACGGTCAAGAGTAAAGGTAAACGCAAGCAACCAGCTGCTTTACCTGAACCCGAAACCAAGAAGAAAAAGACTGAGGTTAAGAAGGGAAAGGGTAAGGCTGATGAGTTAGTTCTACGTGACGAAGAAGATGTTGTTGATCCTACTCTTGACAAGGCTGAGAGGAAATTAATGAAGATAGCTATTGAAAGGAGTAGGAAAGATACGGGCGGTAGTGGTTCAGGTGCAAGGATAAATATTGAAGAAGAGTACGAGGAGCCAGAGGATATTGATGAGTTTGGGTCACCTGAACGGTATTCTACTTCGAAGGAGACATCCATTCCTGTTTCAGCAAGTGTTGAAAAAGAGTCTGGTGCTCCTACAATCATGGTACCTACTCAACCTTTAGTAATTCAACCTACACCAATACAACCCTTACCAACCAGACCGGTTTTAACACCATTCCTTCCACCTCCAATAACTCCCATTCTCAGTACTGTGGTCACAACCGAGCCTCTTCAACCAACCTAGAGCAGCTCTGCATCGTCTACAATGGCTGCATTTGTGATGGCAGAAATGTTGGATAAACATACGGATAATCACAAAAGAGAGATGGATGAACTTCGCAAAGAGCTACATAGACGAGCTCAAAGTGAAGAAGCATCTAAGAAAGCCCAAGAAGAGATGCTTGCTAAGTTCGCTGCAGAGATGGAGTTAACACGAAAAGCTCATGCAGAAGAACTAGCTCAGGTTAAGCAGGCTGAAGCTGATAAGAATGTTGCACGTATCACGAGACTTCAAGCGATGAGGGATAAATACAAGGAGCAAAAAGAAGCACTTGAAGCTTCTGTTGAAGAGAGAGTGAAAGAATCCGTTGAATCCATTATGCCTAAACTGCGTGATGAGTTGAAGACACTCGCGGCTGATAACTTGATGATCAAGTCATCCAATCCTTCTGAATCCGCCTACAAAATTGCCTATGACTTGACGGATTTTGAATTAAAGAAGATTCTCAAAGCTCGTATGAGGGAACTTGGATCGTTTGATAAATCTAGGATTCAACGGGCTCTTTACAAATCCCTGAATGACGCTATCATGGAGGATGATAGGTTATTTAAAACGTTTGGAAGTGTGGTACCATACCACATTCTGCCTGAGGAAGAAAGGGAAGAAAGTGAAGAAGAAGAGGGTACTGGTGAAGAAGAAGGTGAAGAAGAAGAAGAAGAAGAAAAGGATGATGACGATGAATATGATGGTGATGATGATGAGGATGATGATGATGATGATGATGGTGATGATGGTGGTGATGGTAATGAGGAAAGTGCTAAGGGGAGCAACGAGGATAGCGATGAGGATGATGATGGTACACAGCCTAAAAAGGGGGATAAGGTTGCCAGCACAAAGAAACCTTCTAAGTCTGGAACCAAGTCTAAGAAAGATGCAACGGCAAAGGAAAAATCTACCTCCACGGAATCAAGACGATCCAAGTGGCGTCATGATGTGAATGCTACTACGGCATCATCAATTCCTGGTAGATCTATTGCTGTGTCTATACCTGTTACCACTAACCCTGTTAGTTCTGTTGTTGTTGCTCCTGTGATTGCAGAATCGGTAACTGAACCTGAAGCTGCACAACACTCGCCCGTTCATGACACCGCCGAGATACCTGAATCAGAACCAGCAGATGTTCACGTCTCTACTCC
Organism: Glebionis coronaria; assembly: GCA_025667525.1. NCBI lineage: Eukaryota > Viridiplantae > Streptophyta > Magnoliopsida > Asterales > Asteraceae > Glebionis > Glebionis coronaria. Next base: position 264,223 of record JANFOE010001616.1, on the reverse strand, counting down.
TCTACAACAAGAACCACAATCTACTGTTCCTGAGTCAAGCACACGGGACTGGGCAGACACGTTGGAGATTGACGAGACTGCACCGCCACATGCTTGGATCACGGCAGCGGTGCAATATGATCCAATCACAGACGCTGACGGAGATGTTTTATATCTCCGTATCCGCAGTCCGATTGACTTGTGCGCATTTCTGGCTCATGAATATAAGACTTCGGTTACTCCGTCTTTGGTGAAGAGAGCGCTAAAGGATAAGAGAATTCACGCCAAAACCCGGTTAACCCGAATGGAGTTCGAGTATTATGCTGATGAGATCCTGAAAGCTCTGAATACCATTCAACGGCCAGGTCTTCATGAATCAGAAAGAGCTCCACCTCCACTCGATCCTTCTCAAGATAATCAGATTGCTCTTGACTTCTTCGTCACCAATGATCTTGTTTATCTCCTCAAGGGTTCATCAAAGTACGCAACCTCCCTGACCTTGCTGAAAGCTGCCAACTGGGGGACTATACCCTTTATCGAGGAAAAGGTAAACCGACTCTGGGTCCCAAAGGTAAATCGTAATTATGATATGTATGCTGTCATAGGTGCATCACACTGGGATGAACGAGTTCGACGGGCGTATAGGGGTTGCTGCTTAGCCAATTCAGGAAGCAACGTTAGATCTGATATCCGCATCTCCAGTATTTTAGGGCTGAAAACTGAAGCCAAGAATGGCTATTATCATGTGACGGAGATTCGTCTGAAAAGGGAGGATGACAGAGAATACAAAATCCAGCAGGGAGATTTTTCTATCATTCGCCTTGAGGATATCGAAGACATGTTGCTTATGATGACCCCGGATCAACTCACACATATTCCTCGTGAAGACATCATTGCCTTGAATACAGCACTTCGTATGTTCACAAGAAGCGTTGTTATCAAGAAACGAGTTGAAGATCTTCAGTTGGGAGTCGAAAGTTACCAAAGGAAGCTTAACCTAACCCGTCCAGTGAATCAAGTGTTACCTCAACATGTCAACAGATGTCCCTATACCGGCATTTCTGTTCCGAATTGTGGGATTTTCTACTTGAACAGTCGAGGGTTAATGAAGTTTATGAGGGTGGGTGAGCTTTATAAGTACAGTGATGGGACTCTCATCTACGTCAGAGGAAAGTTGGATCATCTGAATTCGGGTGGGACTTTACCAGAGATGACTGAGGATTGGCACCAGGGTTATCGGCAAATGGCGAAGTGTTGGGACATACAGATTTGATGATTACAAAACCTATAGGCAGAGATGAAGACAGAAGAAACAATAAGGACCTAATATATAATATTAGGTTAGGTTAGTTAGTAAGCTAGGGTTTAGCTTGTAAACCCTAGTCCCTCTATTATATAAAGAGGGTTAGACACACATGTTGAGCATCCATTCATATACAATGTAAACAAAAGGTGTGTGTGCGTTCCTCCTGGTGTCAAGCCTATAAGGCACCAGGAGTATAGTTAGTAGCTTATTAGTAAGCAGTTTATGAATAAGAAAGCCTTGTTCATAACTTTGATTGTGTTTGTTATTATGTTCCGCTGTGCATTACAATCATTGTTATATATCCTAGATGAGTCTAGATCCTAGGACTCAACAAGTGGTATCAGAGCTTGTTGGCTCTCGATCTGGTTGATCTACAAGGTTTTCAATTAGTATTTTCTGTTTTTGAATAAATAAAGTTGTTGATCTAGGGTTTTTCCCAACAAACCCTAGATGATTCGTGCATAATGTTGCTGTTGATGGTGTTGTTGGTACTGTAAGGTTGCTGCTGTTCATTCGATGTAGCTGTTGGTGGTGCTCTCATGGGGGTCGTACTGGTCTTGCAGATTCGATGCAATTAATTAAGAGTTTTATGCAAACCCTAAATATGTATCAGTTTGCAATATTCGTAACTGACATAGCAGATGCAAGTTCAGTGTTGGTATTGTGTGGGTGTTACAGCGGGTCACAAGGCTATTGGGGTTCAACGAAGACATGGCCCAGAATTGAACGTATGAGACCAGTACTTGTCTTGTCTTCAAAACGTTCTGCTAAAAAAAAAAAGGAATGTGACTTGCTCTAAAACGTACAGTTCCAAAAATACGATCGAGATATGGAGGTATGGTTACACGTATATTTTGTTCATATTCTCTCTTTGATGAAAATTAATTATTTGGATATGAGCTGGGCGAAATTTTGGGATACGTGATATATATGGAAGTTGGCTACAAAATAGTTTGGACGTGATATTTGTTTTTGTTTGCATGGGAATATACTGCACATGATATGTGGGCATATGCATTTGTGGCCTGATTTATGTGTGATATAGTAAATCGTGTGAATTGAACATGGAATTTTTCACCGAGAATTTGGGAAGGAGATTTGTGTTTAAATGAAATACTGATTTTATGGAGTAAAACGTGTGATGGTGGTTACCATATTCATGGGGCTGATTTTGTGGAAATTATTTATGGGATGAATAAGTCATAAAGTATAATCCCTGAATTTTTGGAGTTCATATTTTTCACAAGAATAAATTCTTGTAAATGCCACACGTCTCCAAGGTCAATTAGCAATTTTATAGGGATTCCTTTCTTATATTACTTTGGACGTAATTTATTATAGTACAAGAATATGATGGACGTACATAATGTTACTTAATGGGTTATGCTACTTAATGGGCCGAACATTTGCAATATGGTCCATATACTGTTAGTATCATTTGTCCTATTTTGGACAGCGACAGCAACAGCAGCAGCAACGCCAACAGCTTTGGCAACAGGTGGTGACAGCATGTTAGTTAAAAAAAATGAAAAAAAAAAAACAGAACGGGGTTCGAGATGCTACTGGTAGGTTTTCGTTGGTCATTGCTACTAGTGAGCTATGGTTCCTTCTGGTCATTAAAGTTGATGCTTGATTATTTATTTGATGTTGTAGTTGAGTTTCACAAATTTGTTTCTTATTATATCAGCATTTAGGTGAGCAATACACCTTGTCTTTGGACTAAATATATTGTTACAGCTTACAACTGGCTAATAGTTGTGAAGGTTAGCAGTTCCCATGTACCAAAAACTGTTGGTGAGCAATACACCTTGTCATTTTGATCAAAAATATATCATTTTGACTAAATATATTGTTATAGCTAACAGCTGGCTCATAGTTGTGTGGTTATCAGTTCCCGTGTTACAAAAACTGGATAAAATGCTTGATATAAGACACAAGTTTGGGAGGTTCCACTTTTTCATCAAATTGGTTCTACTTGATTTTCTTCATCAGTGATCACTCCAAGGTACCTATCAGATTGGACATGCATTTCTTCAGGGGAAGCATACATGGATCGAGGGGAAGCTTAGTCTTCCTGGTGGATTCCTACTGGTCGCTACTACTGGTCGCTCCTACTGGTCGTTGCTACTGGTCGTTACTACTGGTCGTTCCTACTGGTCGTTACTACTGGTACGTTATGTTTTCTTCTGGTGGTTTTGCTGGTTCACTTACAAGTTCGTTAAAAAAAAAAAAAAAAAAAAAGAGGGGAGTTCATCTTGACGGGGGGTATAGATCGTTTCGGAGATTCAGTTTATGCTATAATTCTTAACTGGAACAGTTACACGCTCTTTTACAAATATTTGGGGGGCATATGATACCATACAGTTCATGATATGATCATCACAAAATTAGCATGATCATAAGCATCGAGTGGTTTCTGGTTGATCCGTCAGAGCTCACTGAGACTATCGGCCATTGCATGTGATCGCCATGCATATATTGACTACAAGAATTATTCAAAGACATTTTATTACATGATATTGTAATAAGCATGTCTTTTTCATACTGAAGGAAGAAATGATCTATGCCACTGAGTTCAAGATTCAAGAGATGGTTAGTATGATTGTTTATATACTTAACCATCTACATGCATCACTTAAGGGGAAGCGTCTACGAGTTGCACAAGACCCTATTTGCTGATTACAAAAAGGGGAAGAATAGTTAGATGTGCAACTTATTATCGTGATGACATGTTCGAGCATTGTTTCTTCATGCACATTGTTTTGTAATATCAAATAGGGGAAGATTGTTGGGATATACAGATTTGATGATTACAAAACCTATAGGCAGAGATGAAGACAGAAGAAACAATAAGGACCTAATATGTAATATTAGGTTAGCTTAGTTAGTAAGCTAGGGTTTGGCTTGTAAACCCTAGTCCCTCTATTATATAAAGAGGGTTAGACACACATGTTGAGCATCCATTCATATACAATGTAAACAAAAGGTGTGTGTGCGTTCCTCCTGGTGTCAAGCCTATAAGGCACCAGGAGTATAGTTAGTAGCTTATTAGTAAGCAGTTTATGAATAAGAAAGCCTTGTTCATAACTTTGATTGTGTTTGTTATTATATTCCGCTGTGCATTACAATCATTGTTATATATCCCAGATGAGTCTAGATCCTAGGACTCAACACGAAGTATGTGATCAAGAAGATTGATCAAAAGCTCCGTGAACGTAGATTGATGAGGAGTTTAGAAAGATTCGTTGGTGGTAGACCATATGGAGTGCACCACAAGTTACTGCAACGATCCATCTAATGGGTCGTACATTTCAGGTCCACTTTATATTGGTTTTTAATTGTGAATATGTAGATTTGTGAATATTATGCTTTTACGGCTTGATGTAGTGTTAAGGTATGATAATTTTTCAAGAATTTCTCACGAGATTCTAAATCTTTCAAAATATATCATACTAAAGCACTACAACTATCCCTTATTAATTTAAAGGGGAGCATTAACATGTTCTATGGCCAAACATCGATTTCATTTTTACCCAAAGACCGGTTAATCCATTCAATATCCCAAATATTAATGGTTAACATTTTGGATAAGGGGAGAAAAATGGGATTAAGGAGATTTAAATGATACTTGGCTAAAAGATGAAAAAGACTTAACGATTATCCAACTTAATATGTGTAAAGCACGTGTTAAGGGGGAGCGTTTTTTATGAACAAAACACCTAAGGTACAAAACTTTTGATGACAATATCACAAGTACTTTAGGTGATTTTCAATGATTTTTTCATGGTGGCTATACTTTCCCAAAACACGCTTAATTCACGACGAATGTGGTGACAAACGGGTGGTAGGAATAGGTTTAGTCCAATGACTCATCAGAGCCGATGGAATCTTCCCAAGGACAATTCCCTAGATAGAATTAGAAGTCCTAGGAAAGTTGGAGAAAGATTGTGAACGTAGCTGAATGCCGACCAAGTACTTAAGCTAGCACTGGAACAATCACAACAAGGTGCTAGTGATGACGTATTGGTAAGCATTGAAGGGGTTGAAGAATGAAAAAGAATTGTAAAGATAAAGGGTGTAAAGAAAGGAGCCCTCCTTACAACTTTAGGCAGAAACCGGGTCAATACATATGCTATTGAGGTCATTTTTGTTAATGATTCTCGATATTGAAGAAAGACATCATGGACCCAGTGATGCAATGCACAACCCTTTCCAGCTAACTCAAATATCTCTCAAAAGGTATTTGTTTTAATCACACGGAGATCAACACGTTATCTATTGGTTTATTCACTCCGAATAGACTGGTATTGAAAAGGTGGCACTCCTCTCCAGCCATCGCTCACTAAATCAAAACGCACTATCGAGTCTAGAGCCAAGAGATCATCAAAAGTCTCATTAGGACACTTTCCATTTATTCCTTGCTTTCTCACACACTGTGAAAAGTAAGAGATTTTCATGAGTCCTACGCAGTATTCTTGTAATATTGCCAGAACATCCGAGTAATACGCAAGTATTACAATGAAGATGGAAATCCTTCTTGAGCCAACATCAAACAAGCTCATGGTAGGTTACACGTGCGGTTCTTTTAGAACCAATCTTGTGAAAAACTGGAAAGAAACAGTGGTTTAATTCTTAATTGAACTTAAACTCGTTCCAGGCCTCTACGCATTATCATACGATCTTGCCAGAACACTCAGAGTGACTCTTTATTGATCACAGTGACGAGTGGAAATCCTTCTAGTGTTAACATCAAACAGCACTTGGTAGGTGACGTGCAAGATTCTTTATTAATTGAGCTCGTGATAACTGGAAAGCAACGATGGTGAAAATCTTAATTGAAATTCACTTGTTCCAGATTTCATGAATTGACGGCTTCAAATCACAAGGATAATTTATCCAAGTGATTCACTCTTTATGTTCGCAGTCACCTTTGGACGGTCGAATAAAGAGAACGGGTTTACCCGCGAAATCCTGTCAGGAAGTTACTTAATTGAAACTATCCGTCACGGGTACGATATCTAATATCGTCCAACGGTCTTCACCGACCGGAGGTAAAATGCTACCGAATTAGAATAAAATGTCAAAGCCATTTTATTCGTGTCGTTGCTGTGTACCTGTTAAAGACGGTGGCGTTGTTGTGTACCTGTTGAAGACGGTGGCGTTGCTGTGTACCAGTTAAAGACGGTGGTGTTGCGGTGTACCTGTAGAAGTCGTTCCCACATGCTTATGTTTTTCTGCATCAAGGTTCAGCAAAAATTCAAGAAAGCACAAGATGAAGTCTTCCGCTGTACCAAACTCTGAAGCTTTTGAGAATTCAACAAAAAGACATAAGTGTGTGGAACATGGAGTCACGAGGAGGCAAAATTCACAAGAAGGCAAAGATCGCACGTGATTGGCCAAAAGAACAATGCTCTCAAGCCAAAGCCTAAAAGATCAAACCAACATATTCACAACAAAAGAAAGAAGAAAAGACTACGAGCTAAAGAACGAAGACTTAGTATAGTATGCTAGGTTTAGAACTTTGTAACGTGGAGTGACCTCCCTTAGGGGGAGATTGTTAGAAATACGTTTTAACGTATATTAGAAGTATCGGTCACTCCACAATATTATTTATGTTGTAATAGCTCGTAGTTAACAAATACTTAATTAGTTAAGTAAGAAACCGGCCCATGGGTTTGTCATGGGCCGACCCAAGTCTAAATAAGGCCTTGGATATAAAAACCCCTTTCCACCATGGAAAGGGGTTGGTTGTTGTTCATTTTCTTGTTTTCACTTGAATAAAAAGATACATAGTTTTCTCTCACTTTCTCTCTCTAGTTTCTCTCTCTAGAAAATATCAACCCACTTCATAGATTCATAGGTTATCAAGATTCAACATCATTAACTTCCTTAATTCTTAGAATGTTACTTCCCATGATTAATATGTCATCGACATATAAAATTAGGAACACTACATTACTCCTACTAGCTTTGCGATATACACATGGCTCATCACGATTTTGAATAAATCCAAACTTTTTCATTTCTTCATCAAATCGTTTATTCCATTGACGTGATGCTTGCTTCAAACCATAAATAAATCTTTGAAGTTTACACACACGTTTTGGATATTTAGGATCAACGTACCCTTCCTGTTGTTGCATATAGATCATCTAAGCGACCGTTAAAGAAGGCAGTTTTAACATCCATTTGCCATATCTCATAGTCTTAGTATGCTGCTATAGCTATGAGAATCCTAATAGCTCGTAAGTCTGCTATCGGAGAAAATGTCTCCTCGTAGTCTACACCAAAAGTTTGAGTAAAACCTTTAGCTACGAACCGTGCTTTATAGGATTGTACGTGGCCATCCATGTCAGATTTCTTCTTGAAAATCCACCTATTTTTTAGTACTTTAGCATTTGCGTCAACAAGAATCCAAACATCGTTGATCTCCATGGATTTCATTTCCTCATTCATCGTAACTATCCATTTAGACTTTTCTGGATCAAGCATTGCGGATCGATAGTTAGTAGGTTCACCAAGATCCCCTACTTCCTCCTCATCATCTTCTATGTTAATACATAGTTTGCTTGGCGCACGTATAGTTCTTCCAGTCCTACGTGGAGGAATTAATTCTGGTGGAACTCCCAGACTTTCTGGTTCTATCGGAATTTCTTCGCTAGTATTTTTAGAAGGCAGTGTATCTTCTTGAATTTCTTCAAGATCATAATTTCTCCCACTGAATTCTTGATTTACAAGATCATTTTCAAGGAAGTATCCATACCTAACAAGAATAACCTTGTTCTCAGATGGATAATAAGAGTAGTAACCCATAGTTTCCTTAGTGTAACCTACAAAGATACATTTCAGAGAGCGTTGTTGGAGTTTATCTCTAGACGTTTTACATACGCCTCACAACCCCAAATCTTTAAATAAGACAAATAAGACTTTTTTCCATGCCATAATTCATATGGTGTCTTATCAACCTTCTTTGTGGGAACCATATTCAAAATGCGAACAGCAGATTCTAGAGCATAGTCCCAAAAGGATAATGGTAAAGTTGTAAGATTAAACATAGATCGCATCATATCCAATAATGTACGATTTCTCCTTTCGGATACACCATTTTGTTGTGGAGTATATGGAGAAGTAAGTTTATGAACAATTCCGTTCTCACTTAAATAATCTTTAAACTCTTGACTTAAATATTCACCACCTCTATCAAACCGATGAGCTTTAATCTTCTTTCCTAGTTGCAATTCTACTTCTGATTTAAACATTTTGAATGTTTCAAATACCTCATGTTTATGCTTAAGTAAATAAACATAAACATAACGGCTATAATCATCTGTAAGTGTTAAGAAGTAGCTAACACCTTTCCTTGACACATGTCTAAGTGGTCCACACACATCAGTGTGTATTAAACCAAGTATTTAAGTAGATCTTTCAATATTGCTATTAAAAGGTTTCTTGGTCATCTTTCCAGAGATACAAGACTCAAATTTATGAAATGATTCATCATTGATATTTCAAAAGACCATCACGTTGAAGCTTTTGTATGAGTGTCTTGCCAATATGGGTAAGTCTATAATGCCAAAGATAAGAGAGTTCTTGTCTAACTTTCTCTTCTCATTGATGCTAAAAACAGAATTGATATTATACTTGGATTCATTTTCATGCATCTCTATTTCAAACATACCATTCACAGAAATTGCATTAAAATAGAAAACGCCATTTTTTCAAACAGAAATTCCATTATTATCAATACTGTGAACAAATCCAGTATTTAACAAACAAGAAAAGGAAATAACACCCCTTACAATTGTAGGTGCATAATGACAATCATTTAAAATCAGTACTAAACCCGAAGTTAAAACTAAATTAAATGTTCCTATAGCTTCAACCGCTGATTGTGCGCCATTGCCCACTTGCAGAAATTGTTCCACATAGGATAGCTTCCTTTCCAACTCAAATCGCTGAAGCGTATTACAAATGTTAATACCGCATCCCGTATCATATACCCAGGAGTTTGATTTGTATGTAAGATTAAATAACTCTATCATAAATAAGTTACCTCAAGGTGCTGCAGCACTTAGCTTAGCCTTCTTCTTATTTTCTCGCAACACAACGAGGTAAAGAGGGCAGTTCTTCTTCCATGGACCACTCGCTTTGCAATGGTGACAAGTCTCATCCTTTTGAAATTGATTCTTCTTGACAAAGTTCTGCTTACGTTTCGAATAAGTCACAACTTGCTTGCCCTTATCACCCTTGCATTTGCCTTTCTTCTTGTTATCTTGCGGTTTTGGCTTACTTGCTCTACCATTTTGTACATAAAGTATAGGAGGAGTAGAAGTAGATGTACTTGCCTTGTCTTTAAATCCCTTTTCATAGTCAATGAGCATTGCGTGCAAATCATTAATTGTCTTCCCCGCGCAATGCATATTGAAGTTACTATCAAAATCATTGGAGTCCTTGTTATGGGACCTATTGATCAAGTTAATTGCCATATCATTGTCATAGGGTTTCCCAAGTGCGATGAGCTGTTCCATGTAACCCTTCATCTCTTGATAGTGTGCACTTACTGATTTCCCAGGGGCCTGCTTACAACTATGCAAAGCATCTACTAAGTCGTAGATCTCCACAGCCTGAGGCTTCACAAACATTGCCTTGAGCTCTTCAAGCATTTGGTTTGGAGCAAATAGTTCAAAGTTTCTTTGTAAGAAAGGTGCCATTTTTAGAGCATTAAGCAAGCCACATCATTGTGCTTCTTAACCTCAGCCTCATTATTCAGTCTTTCAACTGGAGTAGCAGTAGGGGCAAGGGGCGCATGAAACGCCTTGGTCAAGTATTCAGATGTACCCGCTACTCTCAAGACAATTCTCAATGAGCGGTACCAAGCATCAAAGTTTGGGCCAGTTAGTTCCTGACGTTCAAGATAAGTCATGAAGGTAGAACTTAAAGTGTTGATATCGGGTTGAGCCATTTCTACAAAAATAAGTTCAAAATATTAGTATTTTCGATAATACCATTCAAGAAAATAAAATTACCCCGGTTATAAGAACCATTGTATTTTCCTTGAAACTAGAATCCACATTGACATAAACTCATCACATCATTTGATCTGCTAGTGATAAATGTATTCAACATGGTAACTTGTCGAACAACAATTGACAAACAAATTTGCAATTTCTAGATATTTTAGGGATTTACATTGCCAAAAGTCATTTTGCATTGTAAACATGTTTCATCCCTACTTTATGCCTTAAGCTTCCAGATCTCATTGAGTAATTAATTAAATCGACTAATCTAAAGAACGTAAAACATTCATGCGAATTCTCATTCTATGAACGTTTTCTTTCCATCACAACATCGTCCAGAATCTCATATGACAACAATTGTAACTTCAAGTGTTCGTCAATCAGACGGCATATGACTTAAATTTTAGGGTATAGATTTTTGGTGTCAAAATCATGTATGGAGAAGCATGCATATATCTCCATAGCATTAGTTTAATAAAAAAGTTTTAGTAAACCTTTTGATGAGACAAAATTTTCGTCATATATTTTAAGTTAAGGTATTGGTTTAACCAATTAAAGATCTTACCCATAATACGTCACAATTTAAGTTTCTAGAACTTGGCTAAAGCACAACGCAATAACCTTATTCATTGTGTTTCGGATGTAAATTTGCGGCAAATCAACCTTAAGATATAATGCAAATAATAATCGTAGGTAATTTCAATTTGACGCACAGCCGAGTCGGGAATTCGATCAGCGACTAATGGCATAACACCTCCTTCCTTAACAGGGTACAACACCAGCGGTGCGTTATACCCACTTTATAGTTTGCCAAAAGGAGTAGGCCGTTAAATTATCATTGCAAATTATCAATCAACGCAATTCTATGTAATTTAGATCTCAAAACAATTCATTAATTTTTTGTATGATTTAGTCCATATTTTTCTTGGAAAAATTACCTTGGTTTACAACATACAATAAATATAAAACGCATGAAACCAAGTAGGTACAAAAAAACTAAATCAAATAGCCACATGCATAACAATTTATTCAAAGAACATCAAAACTAGGGTTTTATAAACATATAAAGGTCTTCCCTAATTTTAAAACTTTGAATCAAATAAAGCAAAGAGCACATAAAATCATATGATCCGTGAAAACATGCATGTTCATCACGGATTTCCCACATAATCTTCACAATTAAATCTCTACGGATCGTATCCATACATCACATAAAAATTAATTCATGTGAACATCTAAAGATTATAACAACATGCAATTTTTAGGGTTTCAAATTTTATATTATTTTTATAAAAATTCGGCTAGGCTGATTTATTTAAAAAAAACAAAACCCTAATTTTGTGAAAACCTAAAAAACAACATGTAGTATTTAACTCAAATCATTATTAGTTAAAAAAACTTTAGATCACGATAATTATAACATGTTAAAACGGATCTCCATGCCACTAAAGGTTTATAAAGCTCATAACAATTATACAAAACCCTAAATAAGATCAATGCACACATAGCGGAAATGATTTAACAAAATCATAATTAATAACATATTCATAATTAATCGAGTTAGGGTTACATACCTTTTAGCTTGAGCAAATCCACAAGAACACCAACGAACCACCAATTAGGGTTTATAACGAATGTTACTAAGATATAGTCTAAAGTAAGACTATATTACGTTCTTGTACACACGTAATTCAACGGGCTCATCGTTATTCTAGCACGTGTAAACCGGGCTTCTACGTTTGTGAAAAATCTACCCAACAACCCTAGAGTGGGGCTAGGACTAGATAATAGCTAAATCGAAAACCAAACGAAAACCCTAAAGGGGTGTTTGGCCAGCGATCGCAAAAAAGGAGAAAGAGAATGGGGTGAAGAATTATGAGGGTAAGGGGTTTGTTTATATAGGCTAGAAAATCTTGGATTCCAAATCATACACAAATTAGGAAAGAAATCCTTCTCCCCCTTTGTCTCCATAACCGACCGACGAACACCCCTTGGTGGGGTGTTCCCGAACCTTCTTTTCTCCTTCTATTTTATTCCACAACGTTCGTTATACTTAACTCTTATTTATTTTAACGAACGTTAAGTTAAAGCTCCGTTTTAATTTAATAAATATAATAAATACATTTATTAAATAAGTTAATCTTTTACGTATTGTGTGCAATCCCGTAATCCCTAGTTCGATCCTAACACACGACTATTAAATTTATGTCCATTAAAATTTGAAAAACTAGCAAAATTGGAACCCGTAGAGGTACTTAGCCAATAGTATAAAAGTACTTACGCGAGCACTAAAATTAGACTTACACCTGACGTTTTCACGGTACGAATAGCGAAAGATGCTTACCTTTTCGAGTGGTCGGGCTCATGGGTACAAGTAAATTTGCTTTTAACATTTTCATTACAAGAAACAAATATTAAGAAAAAGAACTTATTACCAAAGGATCATTCGCTTACTAGCTAATCTAACATCAGTAAACAAGAGACCTAAATAGATTAAGTAAATCACAAGTTACCAAATGATATCATTGAAACACAACTAAACAATAACAAAACATTAAATATTAAAATCACAAGTCTTTGAATAAATAAGAAAACTTGTGCGTATATATCCAAGCCTCTTGATTGATGTTTCCTTAACTTTTAAAGGAGAAGGAGCGGTTGCGTTATTGCTAGTGTCGTATCCTTCAACGCCACAAAGTGAATAGCGCACTACTCCCCGTAGTGTTGCCATAGTTGTGGCACCGTACATGCCAGCCCACAAAATCCCGCTTTATGATTTATTTTAAGTGGGTATATGTGGATCTATGATACCAATTTTAAATCATTCGGCATTATTTTTCATGGTTTACCACTCCTCACAAAAAGCGGTGTCATAGTCATTCTCGTGCCAAAGCATACATGGTAACTTTTTTTGGCTATGACACCACAATGTTGACACTACAATGCTATGACACCACAATTTGGATAGCTTACGTTTCAGTTAAACAAAGTCAAATTCTTTATGCAACAATATTTATACAAAACATCAACTAATATTATCACATAATGAAAATCATGTAAAACTCGTAGACACTTAGCATCGTAACTACTTAAGTATTAAAATTTAATATTGTTTTATAGAATAATATTAAGCATTAAAACGTCATGAATTTATAAATCGTGTACGTGTAAAGTTGATGTAAATGGTTTGTTGATTAGTAATTAGTATATAACTATCTAGAATAAAAATATCGAAAGCAAAAATAACATGAAATTCGAAAAATAAATTTTTTTATATTTATTTACATGGTGGATTGTAAAATAACAACATAATCAAACATTTGGTTTGAAGTCAGGTTTACTTTGGATGTGAGTTTATAAAGTAGGTGATGTAAGACTGGGTGAGATTTGGATTTGATGTAGGATTTATTAAATGATATGAGAGAAAAACAATATTGTTTTATAATGAGAGATAAAATAAAATTATGTAATAAATATAATAAAATATTAAAATATTTATTACTCCCTCCGTCCTAATTTTATTGTCCCTCAACATATTTTTTGTGATTTATGATAGATTCAATAAATGTAGACATATTGTGTTTAAAAAGACAAATTTAACATTTGACAAGATTAATAGTTTCCTTATAAGAAATTAATGACATGGATAAAAACGGAAAATTAATTAATTTAGAATTATTATTTAAGAAACTAGACAATGTTTTCGGACAAACTAAAATAGTAATGAGAACACTAAAAGTGAGACGGATGAAGTATTATGCCAAAAGTTCAATAATGTCCCTTGATTTATCAAACTCCCAATGGACTCATCAACACCATACAATCCACTTTCATGCTACGGTTCAAGATAAAAATAAAATAAACAAAATTCTCTCATCCCTGCTCAACTGTGAACACAAAAAACACAACACCCATCAATGCACCACTGCCGCCACCACCTCCGCCACCACCATCACCAACCACCACCAGCAACCACGAGGAGATCCACACTATCCCAATCAAATACACAACACAAAACCCTATATTTTAGCGCTAAGTTTCGTTATTGATGGATGTACGAGATGAAATAGATGTCGATGATTGTAAGTTGTTTTGATTATGCTTATTTTTATGTTAGTTGATTCACACCATATGTTTGATGAAATGACACAATGATAATCACATGTGATTTAGCAATTTCTAATTTATGAATTGGCATTTTTTTAAGTCTAGTTGATTTGTGTATTTGATAAGCTGATTATAGAAGCGGGACTTATTATTACAGAACTGAAACTATGACTCGTATATGAGTCGCTATGACTCATATATGAGTCATGGTGACTCATATATGAGTCACTATGACTCATATATGAGTCATGATGACTCATATATGAAACTGTACATATGTAAGTCTTTTTTGTTATACAGGCAATAATATAGGCTCTTTTGTAAAAAAATCATGGTGAATCATATATGAGTCACCATGACTCATATATAAGTCACCATGATGACTCATATATGAAACTAAAATATATAGATTTTGTATTGAATCTTGTAGTACTTTTCTAATTTTTTTGTAGTTCCTAAAAAGGCCTCCGAGTGATAAGGAGTAGATGGGGTCTGGTGATTATGATGATGAGGAGTCTCATGAATCGTAGTCTTGATGAATTATAGTTCGATGGTAAAACTAATGAAAATTGTAGTTATGTGCTCTTCTGTGAATGCTAAGTTATTTCGAATTGATTGTAGTGGGAACATAATTATTTGATGGTTTCTTTTCATTATATGACATGTATTTTTACATGCTTCTTTATTTAAGAATTTACAATTTTGTTTACGTATTTACTGCTTATGTTGTGTGTTAAATCTGATCTATAAAACATATATGCTTGAGACATTATGACCATACATGTTTCACCATGAATCATTTATCCCCATAAATCATATATGATCATATATGAGTCATTAGTCATTTTAATAGAATAATCTTATGATATCTTTTCAAAATAATCAAACATCATAACAAAATAACAAATAAGATATTCAGCACATGTTTTGAACAGTTAGACATCATAACAAAAAAAGAAAATTAAATCTATACATAGTAAAAAAGAAACGTAAAAAATAATCAAGTTGTTGTTTTATTAAATTGTCCTGCTCCTTGTGCTTCTTTTTCATATATGATTTGTTATTCGCTCAATTTATTCATTTTTTCTCTTTATGTCTCTTTGTGTTTCTTCTTAATGAAAGAAGTATCAAATTTCTCCAGCGCCTTAAAACGTACTTTTTTGGAATCAATTCAATATCAGGTTCTTCAAAACACAGAGTATGCGGCAACAAAGAAATCCATAATGCATATAATGCCTACATGTACACGCAACTCACCCCTCTTCAAGATTACAGATAACCTTATAATAAAAGATAAACACATAACAAGTTAATAACTGAGCATTAATCCTATAAGTTTCATAGTGACTCATATATGAGTCACCATGACTCATATATGAGTCATGGTGACTCGTATATGATTCACCATGATTTTGTTATAAAAGAGACTATATTATTACACGTATTAAAAAAAAGACTTACATACTTACAATTTCATATATGAGTCATCATGACTCATATATGAGTCACAGTGACTCACACGGTGACTCATATATGAGTCACTATGACTCATATATGGGTCATATCGAGTCATATACGAGTCACATTCCTAGTTCTGTAATCATAAGTCCCGCTTCTATAATCAACTTATCAACTACAAAAATCGACCAAACTTGAATAAAAATGCTCATTCATAAATTAGGACTTTCTAAATCACAAGTGATTATCATTGTGTCATTTCATCAAACACATGATGTGCATCAAATATCATAATATGTGCTTTACCTATATTATTACATGTTTTGTGCATCTTTAATAACATCGACATCAGCTTCATTTATGGCATTAGTATCCATATGTACAGAAGGTAGTGGTTTATTGTGGAAGTCGCCGAAAAAGGGTGGTTTGGTGTGGAGGTCTCCGGAAAAGGGATGTTTGTTGTGAAGGTCGCTGGAAAAACGTGGGTTTGTTGTGGTGGTCGCGGGAAAAAGGTGGGTTTGTTGTGGTGGTCGTCGAAAAAGGTGGAAGATGGGTTTATTGTGGTGGTCGTCGGTGAGGGGTTATAAATCCCAATTTATACTTTTTGTGTGTGTGTATGTGTGAAAAATATGGGAGGTTAGTTGGGATCTTGGTTTAATCATCACCATTGGATCATTGTAAAATGAGTGGTTTAGATGAGTCCATTGAAATTATGACTAATAAGTGTGTGTGAAAGATCTCTTCCCCGGGTATTATAGAATAGTGAAACGTTTGAGTGGGTATAAGACATCCATGTCACAAAGTCAAAATTCTAACATTATTTTTCTAATAAACCCATGCCTTATAGGTTTTGATGTGGGTCCAATATGTACATTTTTACATCCAAACAAATAATCTAGACCTAAACCCAAATTGATGGGGTGATCCTAGGGTACCAAACATACCCTGGATGTTCTTAAAGAACATATATAATATACATTAAATCCTAAAACAAAATTATTACTTAATTTATCTTTTAGCTTCAAGTCTCGTGCGTGCACGAGCATTAGAACTAGTATATATTGTGAGAAATTAAATAAATCTTTATATATTAAAATGTAAAAATTATTAAAAAATTTATCTAATTAAAACATAATTAAAACTATTTAATTTAACCAAAAAAATAAAAAAGAAAAGAAAAGATAAACTTACCATCGTCACAAATCTTTCTTCCTAAACCATAGAAAAAACACTCCACTTCCTTTATTTTTTTTCTCTTTTCCAACTCGATCGTATATAGGATCGATTTTGGTCGACCGAATTGCTCGACTCAATGAGCCGACCAAGTTCGACACCGGACGAAATACTCAACCGAGACTCCAGTTGCGGGCAGCCTAAAACATTTATAATTTAGATACTAACAACAACATGATAATTTATAATTATTGGCAGGAATATACGATATTAAGAGACGACTGAAAAGTTTAGTCTGCTCTTGGAATACACAAATCGACATTCGTAGGTAGGATCTCTAGTACTTATAAAGGCTGTATATCAAATTTTGAAAAATCTCTTCATTCCTATTAATAGTAGTTTTTCTCAACATTTCCTTGGTTATAATCTCAACACATCCACAAAAAGAAACCACCTAGAATTTATGGAATTTTTCAACGCAGGAACTACAAATATGTTTATTTTTGGCATTGTTAATTACACATATGTTTCATCTCCTAAAGCTTCTCCAGTACTCTTCTCCATTCAAATACACACTATCATTCTCTAAACCCTAAAATAAAACACACAATCCCCATTTTTCTCTCTCTCTAAAAGTCACAACCGCCACAAACTACTTCGTTGTCGTCCGCTTCTTCGTTTCCACCGTTCATGGTGTGCGGCGTTGATGGTCGGCAGGTGACGTCGACGAGGTTAGGTGGTTGTTTTCTTTGCGGGTGATCTGATTTAGTGGAGATGTGTATATGTTTGTGATATATGGTGTTTGCAACAACTATTGATAAACTATGGTAATGTTTGTTTTTACTATCTTTCTAACCACACACAACCTAATCGCCGCCACCCTTATATCAGGGGATTCGATTGATTTTATATTCCATCATATCTCTCTAACCCTAATCTCACAAACCCACTCCCCATTATCTGCTCTTTGTGTGTCGTTGTTTCATGGTGGGAATGTGGCGATGATGGGGAGTTTGTTTGATGGTAATAATCAATATCAGAATGCAAACCATATGTATTAAAAAGGGAGTTAATTCGCAATTATTGGTCTTTTATGGTTTCGATTTAGATCAGATCGTCCAACTGTAAAACCCGCTTTAAAAGTCCTCGAACATTAATTACGGACAACCACAGATTAATTTAAACGTTACGTGATTATTTATTCAGATAATAAATAACAGTGTTAATTCAAGTATTACGAAAGTACTAATTATTCAGGAAGTAAATAATTCACGACAGAATATAATTACGAGGATTAATTTTTCGAACACGTACGCAATGTTTAAAATCCACGAATATTATTATATTCACACAGTCGTAGTTTAATTAAGATCATGACGTAAACAAATTATTCAGAAAATAATTATTAGTTAATAATTATTTACTAGCTATTCAGTATTTCGTACGTATTTATTTGCAGTAAAATAATAAATACATGACAGGATTTTAAAACGCGAAACGCAAGTTAAATGTTTATAAACGAAGCGTAACGAAAATCAAAACGTAAGTATACATATGTGACTGGGCCGAGTTTAAAACAAGAAAAGAAGGATAAATGGGCTTTGAGCCCACTAAACTAGTAAAAAAAACGGGGTAACCCATCATTTTGTCACAGCGTTATGTTTTTTTTTCTGTTTTCCCTCCATTGACATTAAGAAACCCTAATCTGGGTCCTGGTAGCCGCCACTATTCAAGCCAACAACTCCGGCCGCCATCACCACCACCCCACTACGACTACACCACCACAACAAACATCATCTCCTCAACCAGGGATCACTTTCGTGGTCAGCCTCCATCACCACACCATCATCACAGCCGTGATCCATGCCTGCTACCACAGAACGCCAACACGACCATGGCCAGCATGATACGGTCGCGTGTAAAGACCGGCTGCTGCATTCAGTGTGTACAGGGGGGTGTTTGTTTTCGTGGTTGTAACCAGCAGACAAGGGGGTGTTTGTTTTCGTGGGTACAACCAGCAGCAGGGGCGTTTGTTTCAGCATCATCAGCATGGAGGCGTTTAGGTTAGCAGGAGCAACAAAGAGGCTGCAGTAGGAACCTACAGGCAGAAAGTGGCGAGAACACTTCTGTCGGTGGGAACTGTGGACCAGCAGGGGCACCACATTGCTGCCGCTGGATCTCTTGGCCAGGGGGTAACACGGGAAAGCAGTGGCTTAAGGCCACTACCGGTTGCAACAAGTCACAGCCGGGGACTACGGCGGTGTTG
The DNA here is from genome assembly GCA_025667525.1 of Glebionis coronaria. Taxonomy (NCBI): domain Eukaryota; kingdom Viridiplantae; phylum Streptophyta; class Magnoliopsida; order Asterales; family Asteraceae; genus Glebionis; species Glebionis coronaria. The sequence continues at coordinate 244,917 of JANFOE010001616.1, read as the reverse complement.
AGGGTGCGTTTGATCGATTACTAAACTATTTTAGTACTAACAGAATTAGTCATATTAATATAGTTATATTTAATTAATTAAAAGTTAATCCTAGACTTTTTATAATCCGGCTACGATTATGTTTGTTGCAATTGCTTTTTTTTTCTTTTAGTTCGATCTAGATGAAAAACTCGGTAGGCTTGGGTTCGGGTTATATGGATTTATAGCAAGAGGCGTTGTTTTAGCATTTTAATAATCAAGTTATTAATTAAATTGGTTTTGATAATTTAATCAAAGCATAATCATTTTAATGTAATTTAATTGACAATTATTAAATTAATCATGTTTTACTAAGTTTATCTAGTTTATACTTCGATAATATTTTAAATGATTAATTATTCATGAAACCATTTTCTTAGAAACCTTTCTATTTTATGGAAATTTCTATTTTTAGCAGGTTACTTTAAACAGTAATATTACGATATTAAAATACATATTATACAGTAAACAGGAGTACAGGAAATACATTAATCAGTGAATACTTAAAGACAACCAGAATCATCAGGGTCTACACGAAACAATACAACAATACAAGAATAAATTAAATTAAATTAAGAACAGATAAAAATCAGTAACAGTAAACAGTAATCAGACAACTCATCTCAGCGTCTTTATTTATGTAGTATCCGTGAAGTCGGAGTAGATCTTTCAGCTTTCATTCCTTTTCATTACTGGACACGAGGTACGGATTTTCCGTCCTTTCAGTAAGGACTTTCCTTTATGCATGATTAGGATTCCCCGTCTTCAGCCAAATGTTTTCCCCAGTATATGTTTAAATTTATCAGTAATCATGTTAATAACTAAATAAATTGCCTGAGCATTATATACAAGCACGACCAGTTTATGTACTAGTTACGGAGGTACCGGAACCACGGCACTAGAGGCACCAGTGTCGTGACTCACATGCAGGAGAGTGATATCCTGCATCGTCCCACTCAGCTCAGCTTGGCCATTTTATCAGTATTATTAGTGGGGCGTATGGATGCATCCTAGGCTTATATGTGTTACAAGTTATCAGGGTGAATGTGGTGTGTGCTCTACATCCTTCACATTGGAGCTGATCCCTCCACCCAGCACAGTTATTTAGAGGTCACCCCTCTACAGCATGACGAGGTCACCCCTCCAGTTATTCATGCACGGTTGTTACAGCACGTGACCTATATAAGCTCTGGCAAATAAAATACAGTAATTGCATGTTTTCAGAATTAATAGTTATATTTCAGTATCAATATATATGAACCAGGTTTCTCAGATTTTATGCAGAGTTCTACTACATGTTACATATCAGTCTTACAGCTTCAGTATTCTATCGCCTGTTTCTTTCAGTATATTCTTATCATGATTTATATCCGTTCACTGAGCGTTATGCTTAGCCGTAGTTCCTTTCATGTTCTAACGGCAGGTACACCATGACGCTCTTAGGATTCTGAGAGCATGTGCATTTGGATGGAAGCTATCCAGACTTCTTACTTTATGCATTTCTTACATTATTCTGCTTATTTGGACATTGTTTAGTCCTTTCCTTCAGTATTTTACTTTTCATGTTTTGGGCTTATGTTTGGATTACCGATGTTTGATTCCGGTATTTCCTTTATGGTCAGTTAATGTTTTAGGACATTTACCTTATTCTTTGATGACACGCCATAAATACACGTAACGGTCCACTTATGCTAGTGGGGTGTTACACCAACTATTTTAATTTGATCTGCTTTTTAATAATCAATCTTTTTTCGTTTTGATTCATTTATAGTAGATTTGTTTCTGTTTAATCTCAATTCAAATGTGTTGCAGTGATAATTGTGCGCCTATTTTAATTTTTGTGAATTAAATTTATTAAGCAATCTATTTGTTCTTGGATTGAAATTATAGTTGGTATGAAGATGAAGGATGGATTGCGGGAAGCGACCCGGGGAGGCTGCTTGGGAGGCTCGTGAAGCGACCCACGTGCTTTTGCGAGTATTGAACTTTTTTTATAATCTATTATCCCACAATATAATTAAAGCATTTGTTCATACATGATATTCATTAGCTATATATTCCTACAGCTAAAAAAAAAAGCTATATATTATTTACAAAATTGACTCATCATGTACCAAGAAGGTTTGTCTCCATATCAGTCTGATGTTTTTGTATGCAATTCATTGTTATGGATGTGTTGGGTTCAAAAATCGGGGATTTTCAGTTCCAGTTTGTGAATGAAGTTTAACTTCCTTCAACTTCATGTGTGCTTTATTATAGTTGTCTTGCATATTTTTCTTTGCCACCACCAACTTATTAGACAAACTTATGTTTCTTTTATCACTAATGCAGTGGGCGGTTGAAATCATTCACGATACTGAAAGAAACAGTCGATGCATCCAATATAGGTTTATTTTCTTAAAACGATGCTAAAGAGAAGAGATCACCTATGTACAATTAGTTTGAAGAAATATGTTTACTGCTACTTTTACATATGATTTTTTTTCTACTGTATTACCTTCTTGTAGTCATTACCTGGCTTATGCAGTTACACTGGTGCAATGACAGATGATGTTCCACCCATATTTGTTGCTTTTTTGCAATGCATATTGAAGGTAAAACCATTCTATTTATGAATATTATCTGATTGTTAGCTCGTTATTCTGAAGCTCGATAAACAGTCCTAGGTTTTTAGAAGCTTTTTTGCAATGCAATGATTGATGATGTTTAAAACCATTCTAGTGCTCTATAAATCATTCTGCACCATAGGTTTGTCTATCTTTTTATCCTAAATTAGTATCTAACTGGTAATGATGTATAAAATATTGTAGAATTCCCTGGATCGATGAGAAATTAGTACTTCTCAACTTTTGTGTTCATCGTGATGCTTTAAAATCCTTTTGACTTGAATCGATATAAGTAAGTTTTTTAACAATAGAGATGCTATGTGGATAATTACATGCTAAAACAAAAATAAGAGGATTGTGTTTTCTTGCTTGGCACACTTGTGTGATTATTTTTGTTATCAGGACAAATTTTGTTTGCACCAAAATAACTCATGAGTAGAAAACTTAAATTATTCATTTCTATCATATCAGACTATATGAATGTCCAGCTTCACCTTCCAATAATTTGTTCATGAGTCTTATGATAGAAAAAGTGTGTTTGACCATTACCTCATCATTGCCACATCGACAACCATACGAATTAAAGTCCCTCATATCAACCTTAAGTTTCATAAGATATTTGGCTGAAGGACTGTCTTTGTGAATGCTTCCACTAGGTGATATATGGTATGTTTGTATTATGCATTGTTGACCTTGTATGGACCTAGAGGTCACATGCTTATATCTTTTATGTTATGAGGCTCACCTATGCAATTCAATTTTGGATCCCTTTTGTATAGCCTACTGCCCTACTGGATGATACTTGTAATTTATTCCATGTTAGAAGTCCTTCACTTATGGTCTCATACACAACTTTGTTAATTTAACACGCTAGATTGGATAATCTGAATCACATTTTGAGAAGTAACGCTATAGGAGGCAAATAACTAAGTTGGGTTTGCAGCGTCAATAATACAATTTGGATAACATGATACCACTTGAACACAAGAAACATTAGTAAATTCGTTAGAATGGCCACCTTTAGCTAAACTTGTAACAGGAATGAAGATGAACATGACGAAGAACTTGTTTACAGTAATATCATTATCAGTAATAGCAGATGCTATATGATTCAACAAGGTCACCATAATTCCCAATACAAGTGGTGCATCCATAACTAGCAATATAAAATCCCAACTGCTTTAAACACTTTTGTAACCCACTGCACATGTAATAACGCATGATGAGTTTACTAGACAATATGTACCTCATGAGTTAGAAATACTTAAATCACCTTTTCTCCAGGATCCAGGGCGGAGAGCCAGGATATTTCTTGAGGGGAGGAAAAAAAATTATGACATGCCGAAAAATTACCACAATATTGCATATCGTTACTTACATGCCACTAGGAATTTCCGTTGCTATGCATAGGTATAAGCCGTGATATGTTTTTTTCCAAATAGACATTCACTCATCCATAGTCTTCATTTTTTGAGCCATCTATGCAGTGTCTCTTCGTTAGCATTCATGTCCAATCAAGAGACTGTAACCCTTGGGCAACGTGTACTTGCAACTCCTCTCAAGTAGTTCAATATTCTTCTGATCTTCATAAGTTATATGTAGTTAAATATCATCATGATGTTAATTTAAAATACGTTCAGGGTTCGAATGCATTATGGGCATCCAGGTGTGTTTGATAGAGTGTTTCATATAACAAGGGGTGGTATTAGTAAAGCTTCTGTGATCAATATTTTAGAAAATATTTATGCGGGTAATTGTTATTTCTTTATTTCTTCTTTTTTTCATACTAGAATACTTTTACAATGGCTCTGGAATTTCATTTGCAGGTTTTAATTCAACCTTGAGACAAGGAAATATTACTCATCACGAGTACATTCAGGTTGGCAAGGGACGGGGTGTTGGGCTGAACCAGATTGCTTTATTTGAAGGAAAAGTGGCTCGAGCAAACGGGGAGCAAGTTCTTGGCAGAGACATATACAGACTTGGACAACTGTTCAATTTCTTTAGGATGCTTTCGTTTTTCTTTACAACCACTGGTTACTACTTTTGTACCATGGTATGCACCTTTGGTGATTTTTGATCCTGGAACATGAAAAGTGCTTCATAAATTAAAAAAACTAGCCAATCATTTGCTTGACCAACAATTTGTGTTCTGTGTGCACCTTGCCGTGATTACTGTTTGCATCTTTCTGTATGGAAAATTATATTTGGTAAGCATTAAATTTTCTTTTCATAATATATTATGAGAGTTTTGTCTCGGCATCCTTTCAGATGGTTGTACATTTTTGTTTCAGGCATTGTCTGGGGTTGGTGAAGATATTCAAACGAGAGCTGACGTCTGGAGATGAAAGTCTGAGGCAGTAGAGCTTATGGCATACACTGCTATACATTGTGTGAACTCAGGGGGTACAGAAAGACCAACGAAAACTGATATTGTTGCTAACTTATAAAAAGCAGTGTCGACATGTGACAAAAGCCATGGTAGCATTTCCAGTGGTGAGATTTCCATTATTTCTGATTATATTTATAGATTATTTCATTTTTCTGTGCATAGGATTGAGGCTTTTTATATTTTTGGGTTGATCATGATTTGGGTACATATTATACAACCTTAAAGATTAGAATTTGTGTTATATGTTCTTTTGTTAGTCTAACATCAGCATATGATATCATATGTTTTTATGATATTATTTAGAAAGGTGACAATTTTAATTGGATGAGCTTTTTATTTCTTTCTTGCTAGCTTTTATCTATCTATGCTTATTACAAGTATGTAAAAAGGTCTTTTTTTTACATGTAAAGAAGTACAGTGAGTGAAACAAGATAGGTATGAAGAGTCAAAGATTAGGAATACTTTTGGAAGATATATTGTCCAATTTTGAGTGTATCTTAATTCAATGTTCCCAAAAATTCAACTCAATAATGCATACTTTGGTCCATCACATATGTTGCTTCTTAGCTAAATATTTTTAGAACAATTGACAGCAAAGCAAAACCAATTCCAGCAAAGCTTTACTAAACAGTCATGAAACAAAGTTATGATACACATATATGTAGTGTTCTAATTAAGGTAGAAATGTAAAAAAAATCTTCGTACAATTTTATCCTAACATTTCTAATACTATACACAGATGTTTGGGTTGGTATAATGTTTCTCAAAATATAGAATTTGACTAATTTGCATTCAAAATGGACGGTGTGCCATCTATTTACAAAATTAAATACCAAGTATTTATTATCAAATAGGTTATAGTTAAGCCGAGTATGTCCAAGCACTCAATATCGAGCCTTGCTCAATTGAAGTCCAAGGAAGTGTATAAGCAGATTATTCGATAAGGACATTGTTTGTGGTCCAATTATCGTTTATGTTTTGGGTTGACGATTAAAGATGCACAGACAAGGAACTATAAGCAGATTATTCGTTAAGTAATTTCCAAATAAAGGAATGGATGCAACATTATATCACTTTTTCCTCAAATTAAACAATCACATCTAACAACCATCCCGCTGAGTTAAAAGGTGTTTGGTATTTATAAATAAGGTCCTTGTTTACTAGAGCTGGTACACTTTTTTAAGTGTTTCATTAAAATTTTGTTTTTTAAGATAAACAATTTAGAATGAGCAACAATTGGAAAGAAATGAACTTGAATTATGAAACCTTTGTGTAGGCAATTTCACAACTTGAATTATCATATGTTACGAGACTTTTCCTTGCATTATAGTCTTACCTCGAAATATCATATCGTTAATTATACGCCGTCAAGCAATTCCGCCGCTATACGCGGGTAATCTCCTAGAATAGAACTAAAGCATTTGAACTTTGAAAAACATCCAAATACTTTTATTTACTCTCTAAGTTAACATTAAAGTTAAAATTTTAACTGATCTTGCCTTTACTTAATAAGCTAATAGCCATCTATCACAAGACATAATCTTTGATATTTACATGATAATTCTTTATGAGTATTTCGAAGTTCATATGGAAAAAACTACAATGAAAAAGTTAAGATCTTACATAAGTTATTGATGTTAACATCCCTTCTAGGAGCGAAGTCATGATTTTAAAAAACGTGTTGCACAAAAATATGTCAGGTTAAAAACTGAAGGTACATCCTAAAAAACTAAAGTATCACAAAAAAAATTGAAGGTTGCACATACCTAAAATAAAAAAAACAATTTTATTTTCTTTTTAAACTTCGTGACTTCAAAACAGATGTTAGTGGCATACTCGACACTTATATAGGTCCGGCCCCGAACCCTATCCTATCATATTATGTTTGCTTTCAACTATATGGAACCTTAGAAACCAATAAGATAATAGTAGTATTCTCAATTGATATATCGTAATTTCTTCAATTGACACATACATTTTGGGTACAATCTGGCAAGTTATTTTCAATATTGGAAATTTTCATTAAAAGACAACTAGACGATTATCCGCGCATAGCAGCGGAATTATCTAACGATATATAATTAATGATATGTTAATTGATTCGGTGGTCGAACTCGTGACCCAATAATTGCCTAGCGATAGATAGTTAATGATATATTAATTGACGCGATGGTCGCATGTAACCCGGTGACTCGTCCTAGTTGAGCCGGTAGGCGAGCCCGCTCCCATTGACTCGATCGGGTTGTCTCGGTGGTCGAACACATGTCCCGGTGGTTGAACTCGTGACCCGGTGACTCGATAGGATTGACCCGGTGCTCGAAACCACTGACCCGGTGGCTCGACATGATTGACCCGGTTGTCGACCCGGTGACTCGATCGAGTTAACCCGATGGTCGAACCCGTGACTCGAAAAGATTGGCCCGATGGTCGAACCCGTTACCCAATGACTCAATCGGGGTGGTCCAATGGTCGATCCGTGACCTGATGACTCGACCGGGTTGACCCGTTGGTGGAACCCGTGACCAAGTTACTCGACCGAATTAATATGGTGGCGGAACACCGTGACCCGGTAACTTATCAATTGTTTATGGTTTATTTTTTCAACATTTCCTATTTTATCCAACTTTTATACATTTAATTTTTCAACAATTCTCTAATTAATATTCAACTTCTATGCATTTAATTTTTCAACAATTCCATAATTAAGTCATTTTTAAACATTCAAAGTTTTGAGGTTTTTTCTTTATAAGTAGTAGAGATTGCACAAAATCAAATTGAAAACTAAACGAGTTATTGAAAAAATAATAAAAATTATACGAGTTGGTGGGCTGAACTGGTTAACTTATATTTGGTTTATCTAGATCAAGTGTTGGAAACCAACAACATAATATTGATCCAATTTGGTATGTGCTAAATTGACCATTGTATATAAATATACACAAATTTTCTAGTTTGTCTAATTTATTATAGAGACAAATATTAATTACCTTTTGTTTACAATTTATTATAGAGACATCTATCATCTTAATAGAAATATGAAAATTTTGTGACTAAACAACGGCTGCAATGCACTAAGGTTAGGCCAAAGTTTAGTCTATAATATTAGGATAGACTTACATGTTTAGGTCGATTAATAAAAAAACACAATGTAGTTATAAGTTATAACAGTTAATTAGGGCTAACTGCTAAGGATATACGATCGTTGTACATGTACAGATGCACTGCAAGCCTCCAAAGGTGATAATGTTGAATTGATCTGCTGAAACCAACTCCATAACCACCAAAATTATTCTGTTGGATGGAGCTCTTGTGCTTGAGTCAAATGACCCAAGTTTAATTTTCAGCGTTTGTTTCAAGTAGGTACCCGTCTCCGCAAAACCTATGGGCACACTGGAGAGACTTTATGGAATAAGAGTTTGAGGGTCGAGTCTGTTGGTGATTTTGTGTTACCAATAATGATTTAAGTGTAATGGATTTACTTTGATGACCAATGTGTTATCGTGATAAACGTTCATCAAGTCGGGGTTGTGCGGAGTGCACACTTGTATGACATTATTACGGTTATCATACGGGGGCGAAGCCCCCGTACGACAGGGGTCCGGGGGCAGCGCCCCTGGGCAGGGTCCAAGGGGCGGCAGCCCCTGGCAGGGTCTAAGCGGCAGCGCCCCTGGCTGGGGTCGAGCTGCTAAGCAGTTACAACCGTAGGTTGTTGGATAACTGCTAGCAGTTACAACCGTAGGTTGAAAACCGTTTGGTCATATATGCAGTTTTTCTACTTTTGCTTCTGTTCATAACAACATTAACACAATTACAGTTCGAATCTGAGTTTTATCCGATTGGAGATTTCGATAGAACCATCGAAATACTTTGATCTGAAAGTGTTTGACACGACTCTCGGATTATTGATCCACCCACCCAAATTTCTAACAAAGATCAAAGTATTATGTGATCATGGCGAACGGAGAATCTCTGAAGGACATGACAAGTAAGTTAGATAAGTTGACTAAGTTTGAAGGGCAGGATTATCGTCGTTGGTAGAAGAATATGCACTTTCTTCTTACCACTTTGAAGGTTGTTCACGTTCTGAACACAACAAGTCCCGAATGGTCAGAGAATGAAACGCTGGGAACCACTAGGCAGCGGATGAAGTGGGAAAACGACGACTACATATGCTGTGGTCATATTCTGAATGGTATGTCTGACTCACTCTTTGATATCTTTCAAAATACTGAATCTGCTAAGGCACTATGGGAGTCCCTAGAATCCAAATACATGGCTGAAGATGCTTCTGCAAAGAAGTTTCTAGTAAGCAATTTCATGAATTACAGAATGGTTGATTCCATATCTGTAATGGACCAATATCATGAGATGTTAAGGATTCTGGGACAGATTACCCAACACAAATTTTTTATGGATGATGTCATCTCGGTTGCAGTTATCATTGATAAACTTCCCCCTTCTTAGAAAGAATTCAAACATGGTTTGAAACATAAGAAGGAAGAGTTAAATTTGGTTCAACTCGGTAGTGCTCTCCGAATTGAGGAAGGGTTAAGAATTCAGGAACTTGAAAATAACCCTAAAGGAAAGAACCAAATTGGGTCATCTTCTGTCAACATGGTTGAAGGAGATGGAGCCAAGAATTCAAACAACAATAAGAACAAACGTAAGTACAACAACAGTGGTGACAATAAATCTGCCAACAAGAAGGCAGTGGGGGCTTGTTGGAAATGTGGCAAGCCTGGTCACATGAAGAAGGATTGTCGCTCTAAGGACAAAAAAGGCGCTGGTTCAAGTGGGTCTAAGGATCCTGAAAAGCAACAAGGTTATAATTCTGATCTTATTCAGAATAATGATAATTGTTTTACATTATGTTTCTGTTATTTCTGATGCATTTTATGTTCAGGATGATGATGTAGCTTGGTGGGTTGATTCTGGTGCAACAAGTCATGTTTACAAGGATCTTCGTTGGTTTCAAGCATGTAAATCAATTGAAGATGGATCATTTGTAAAGATGGGAAACGTTGCTACTGAACCAATCAAAGGAATAGGGCGTGTTTTATTAACTTTCACTTCTGGAAAAACTTTATGTTGAGATAATGTGTTGTATGTATCCGGGATTCGAAAGAATCTCGTTTTTGAAATTGTGTTGAATAAGTGTGGCTACAAACAAGTGTTGGAAAGTGACAAGTATATCTTGTCAAGACATGGTACTTTTGTTGGATTTGGTTATGTATGTAATGGAATGATCAGATTAAATCTGAATTATCCTTTGTTTAATGCTTCTACTTGTATGATTACTTCTAGTCATAGTAATGATGTAAGTAATTCTGAATTGTGGCATGCTAGACTAGGACATGTTCATTACAGGAGAATGATAGATATGGCTAAAATGAGTTTAATACCTGCTTTTGACATGACAAATAAAAGTTGTAAGACTTGTATGTTGACAAAGATTACTAGACAACCTTTTAAGGGTGTTAATCGGGAAAGCAAAGTATTAGATCTCATACATAGTGATCTATGTGATTTTCATGCCAATCCTTCACTAGGACAAAATAAGTATGTTATAACTTTTATTGATGATGCTTCTAGATATTGTTATGTATATCTATTGCATGCTAAAAATGAAGCTCTTGATAAGTTTAAATTTTATAAACAAGAAGTAGAACTTCAAAGACAAGATTCAATAAAAGTATTTCGTACTGATCGTGGTGGTGAGTATTATGATCCAGTTTATTTCCAATCTACTGGAATAATACATCAAACCACGGCTCTTTACACACCACAACAGAATGGTGTGGCTGAAAGGAAGAATAGTACCTTAAAGGAAATGGTGAATTCCATGTTATCCTATTCTAGACTAAGTGAAGGGTTTTGGGGTGAGGCAGTGTTGACAGTCTGTTATATTCTGAATAGAACTCCAAACAAACATAGCAAACAAACTCCTTATGAAATTTGGACCAAGAAGGTATCGAATTTGGCTTATATAATGGTTTGGGGCTGTAGAGCAGTCGTAAGGTTGACTCAGCCCAAGATAAAAAATCTGGGTGAGAAAGGTATAGATTGTATCTTCATTGGGTATGCTGAGCATTCCAAGTGTTACAGGTTTTATGTTATAGAACCTAATGATTATGTGTCGGTGAACTCTATAATAGATTCAAGAGATGCAATATTTGATGAATAACGTTTTTCATCTATACCTAGACCAAGAGGTATGATTCAGCCATCTTCAAGTGAGATAGCTGAAGATGAGATTGAAGGTGCAGATGATGTACCTGGTCCATCGGTTCCTAGGAAAAGCACTAGAACAAGAAAAGCTAAGTCTTTTGGTTCTGATTTTCAACTTTATTTGGTTAAAGGAACGAGAGATAAGATTGTATCTCTACGTGAGTATTGTTTCACTATTGAGGAGGATCCAAAGACCTTGAGTGAGGCAATAGCGTCTAGGGATGTTGCCTTCTGGAAAGAAGCAATTCAAAGTGAGATTGATTCCATCATGCAAAATGATACTTGGGAATTAGTTGATTTACCTCCGGGATGCAAGGCATTAGGAGGTAAATGGATCCTCAAAAGGAAAATGAAAGTGGATGGAAGCATTGATAAATTTAAAGCCAGATTAGTAATCCAAGGCTTTAGACAAAAGGAGGGAATTGACTTCTTTGATACATATGCTCCTGTTGCCAGGATATCTACTATTAGATTGTTATTAGCTATTGCAGCTATAAATGATCTTGTTATTCACCAAATGGATGTGAAAACTGCATTCTTGAATGATGATTTGGATAAGGAAATTCACATGAAACAACCTGAAGGGTTTGTGATGCCTGGACATGAAAACAAGGTATGTAAATTGAAGAAATCATTGTATGGTCTAAAACAAGCACAAAAACAATGGCATCAAAAGTTTGATGATATGGTGTTGTCTAATGGTTTTTCTTTAAACCAATCTGACAAATGTTTGTATAGCAGATTTGATGCTTCTGGTAAGGGAGTAATCATTTGCTTATATGTAGATGACATGTTGATATTTGGCACTGACCAAGATCAAGTTGATAAGACAAAGGATTTTTTGTCATCTAAGTTTGATATGAAAGATCTAGGGGAGGCTGAGGTAATTCTTGGTATTAGAATTAAAAGAGGAAACAATGGTATCTCGATTTCTCAATCTCATTATATTGAGAAGATACTAGCAAAGTTTAACTTTGTTGATTGTATTCCTGCTAATACTCCATTTGATTCTACTGTGAAGCTGATTCCTAATAAGGGAATCGTAGTGTCTCAGCTAGAATACTCTAGTGCTGTTGGATGTCTTATGTATGCCATGATTAGCACTAGGCCGGATATAACGTTTGCTGTAGGACAGCTTAGTAAGTATACTAGCAATCCTAGTGCTTTACATTGGCAAGCTCTGTCTCGAGTATTTCAATACTTGAAAGGAACCATGAATTTTGGTTTGACTTATAGCGGTTATCCTTCTGTGATAGAGGGTTACTCAGATGCTAGTTGGATTAATAACATGGAGGATCACTCGTCTACGAGTGGTTGGGTATTCCTACTTGGAGGAGGTGCTATTTCTTGGGCTTCTAAGAAACAGACTTGTATTACAAGCTCAACAATGGAATCTGAGTTTGTGGCTTTGGCTGCAGTTGGTAATGAAGCTGAGTGGCTAAGGAATTTGGTTTATGAAATTCCTTTGTGGCCTAAACCGGTATCTACCATTTCTATCAGATGTGATAGTGCTGCTACCTTGGCTAGGGCTTATAGTCATGTGTACAATGGTAAGTCTAGACACTTAGGTGTTAGACATAGCATGATTCGTGAGCTTATCATGAATGGTGTGATATCTCTGGAGTTTGTGAAAACTCAGTTGAATTTAGCCGACCATTTAACCAAAGGGTTAGTTAGAGATCTCGTGCGCAAGGCGGCTATTGGGATGGGTTTAAAGTCCACCTAATTAAATCTTTATATCAAGATACCAAATTCCCGTCTAACGCAATGTTAGGTGCTGAATTTAATGTGGAAAGCTTGATACTTTGGATTGGAACGCATAATTACATCATCCCACGGTATGTGTTAAGAACTGCAAGTAAAGGAGGTTGAAATTATATTTCTTAATGATCTTTTGACAAATTCCATGTGTAGGTGCCAGAAGAAAAGATCACTTATATAAGAATGAAGTTTAGCTGCTTCAAGAAGTTTGGAACTTGGCTTTGATATGCTTATTGAAGGATAGGACACAAGCTAGTAAAAAAATAGTGTCAAGTAGAACATGTAAATGTGTAAACTATTGTGTATACTATCTTCAGGTATTCTCTATGGATAGAAGAGTTCAATCCTTAGTGACACCTAACATTCGAATATTTGGAATGCTAATATACTAATGTGAAATTCAATCATGTCGACATTTCATTTATGCATCAGTTTGATTGTGTTATGATTTTCTTTAAGTTAATCAAGATTACACTTAAATGGGGGAGGATTGTTGGTGATTTTGTGTTACCAATAATGATTTAAGTGTAATGGATTTACTTTGATGACCAATGTATAATCGTGATAAACGTTCATCAAGTCGGGGTTGTGCGGAGTGCACACTTGTATGACATTATTAAGGTTATCATACGGGGGCGAAGCCCCCGTACGACGGGAGTCTAGGGGCAGCGCCCCTGGGCAGGGTCCAAGGGGCGGCAGTCCCTGGCAGGGTCCAAGGGGCAGCGCCCCTGGCTGGGGTCGAAAACGCACTTGAAAATAAAATTCCCGGATTTTGGACTCGGTTTTTCTGCCCGTTTTTTCACTTTTTCGGTTGTTGGATAACTGCTAGGCAGTTACAACCGTAGGTTGAAAACCGTTTGGTCATATATATGCAGTTTTTTCTGTTTTTGGTTATGTTCATAACAACATTAACACAATTACAGTTCGAATGTGAGTTTTATCCGATTGGAGATTTCGATAGAACCATCGAAATACTTTGATCTGAAAGTGTTTGACACGACTCTCAGATTATTGATCCACCCACCCAAATTTCTAACAGAGTCTCGGCTCGTCTCACTCCAGGTGTTACTCCTCTGGGCCAGGAGAGTTGCCGGAGCTATTCCTTCTAGGGTGGACAATGGCTGCTGCCAAAATGCACACAGGGTAAAGGTGTTCCCGCCAATCTTCACCTTTTATGGAATGATGTTTATAAGATTCAATTTGAGATTGTAGATTTGTAGATTGATCAGTATGTCCTCAACGACTTATGTAAAGTAAAGATATTGGTCATTAGACAACACCCCTTGAATTAAGCGTTATTGGAGAGTCAGAAGAGGTTGCCAAGGTGTTAGACATTATAAAGGTGAATGGTCCAGGTTTGGGTCTTGAACTCAATATCAAGAAAACAGAGGTATTTTGGTCCTCATGCAATGGTGTGAAGCTCCGTGATGGTTTGTTTCCTATGGATATTCGGAGGCCGTCTTCGGGTGTGAAGCTTCTTGAGGGAGCTGTTAGTAGAGATGCCAATTTTATTAGAGAGATGGCCATTAAGAGAGCCGTGAATGTTGTTGATTTGATGAGTCTTCTTCCACAGTTACATGACCCACAGAGTGAGCTCCTTTTCCTTCAATCATGCATGGGTATTTCTAAACTCTTTTTCGGGTTAAGGACCTACCAACCTGCACCCATGGAGGATGCAGCCTTGTTCTTTGACAAGGGTTTGCGCGGGTCAATCGAGAACATATTGGTTTATGGAGGGCCTATCTTTGGAGACTTACAGTGGCGACTTGCCTCTTTACCCATTCGTCTTGGTGGTTTGGGTTTGTACTCGGCAAAAGAGGCCTCCTCGTATGCTTTTGTGGCCTCGAGGGCCCAATCTTGGGTGTTACAAGATCACATCTTACGTGATAGTGGTATATGTGATATGGATGATGATTACGCTTCTGCTTTAGCTTGCCTACGTGATACGATTCCAAGCTTTGATTCTAGTTATTTCACTAATAAGGATACCACCCCTTCTAAAACCCAACAGACATTGGCGACTACCCTTTTTAGTGAAATAGTCAAAGATATGGAGGTCCACTTTGACATGACTTTGAGGCAGAAAGCAGTTTTTGAGTGCTTACGCGCATCACATGCTCATGATTTCCTACTAGCTATCCCTATAGACTGGCTCGGTCAACATATCTCACCAGTGGAATACCGTTCTATTCTTAAGTATCGCCTCATGATACCATTATTTTCGGCTGATATAATATGCCCTATTTGTCGCAAGGCATGTTTGGATTCTTTTGAGGAACATGCGGTTCATTGTAAAGAGCTCTCGGACTTCAAGTATCGACATGATATGGTTAGGGACGTTCTTTTTTACATATGTAGGCGTGCTGGTATCTCCGCCAAGAAAGAAGCACTTGTGAAATTTTTGATTGACCCGTTAGATGGAAGATCCACACTCAGACGGCGGATATTTTGGTTTTTGGATGGGCTGGAGGAAAACATGCGTGTGTTGATCTGACTAGGGTTTCTCCTCTGGTGGGGTTGGGTAGCCGTTTTACAGTGGGTCAGGCTGCTTTGAAAGCCGCCTCATGCAAAGTGACAAAACACGAAAAATCATGCATTGAAAATCAACACGTGTTTATTCCTTTTGCATTTGATACCTTCGGTTTCCGTGCACCTGAAGCGGTGGAGCTTCTGAAGAGAATTCAGCGTGCTATGAATGGCAACGTTATGACACCTAAATCCACAGATATGGTTTTTCATAAAATTAGTTTCGCTATTCAAAAAGGGCTTACGGCGCAGCTTGTTGCTCGCTTGCCTTCTACAACTGTGTAATTAAATTTTATATAAATTGCATAGTGATTAAGCTTTTAAACTTACGAGTACACATAAACCGACTTGAATAAGTATAGATAGTATCAAAGTTTTCAAACTCAGATCAATCCGAGCGGGTCAACCGGTTGACCTGATTTCGGTCGAAAAACGAGTCATATTGACTCGGGTTTTACATTTTCGAAACATGCCTAAACCCGCAATATTTTTTCACAAAATTAATATGAAGAATTGGTCGGAACATCATTACTCCGGATGACTTTTGTCACTAGTTATTGTCCATCGCATTAAAGAAATCTCTGATAACTCTGATGACCAAGAGGAGCACGTGAGTATGAGCCAAGACTCGAACTTCTCACTTTTTACCCATAGGATCACAAAAAATAGCTCTGATAACTCATGACTAAAGAAGCATCAAGTTGAATGTGCACGAGCCAATACTCAAACTAATATTAGTAAAATATTTACAAAGCCAGCTTGTTAGTTATTTGCAGTGTTTAATCAAAGTAAAACTGATTACAAATAAAAATTAAGGATTCATACAAGTTATTGGTTTGGAAAACTAGAATCATTTTATGGTTTAAATTGATCAAATGTTGCAAACCAACAACATAATACTGATCTAATTTTGCATGAGCTAAATAGACTACTCTATATAAAATATATAAATTTTCTTATTTTTCATATGTGGGACTTCTTAACTCAGAAGGCAACGAGTCATCACACCTTAACACAAAAAAACACCCCGTCACGTTACCTTTTTCACTTCCACATTCACAAAAAAAACCATCTTATCATCACACCATTTCCACACCAACACACCAATGTTTCCACTTATTTTCATAAACTACCCTCAACAATTAATTTTTCAAATCTTAATTTACTTTATACATATAAAAAAACATTACATAAACATGAAAATAAAAACGTAAACGTAAACAATTTTTGTTTGAAAACTAAAACATTGATTCCAAAGCCGTTGGCTACTTTTTTTTTCAAATTAAAACATTTATAAACTTTTTTTTAAACTTTATAAACTTTTTTTAAAATTATTTATAAACTTTTTTTTAAACTTATATAAAGTTTTTTTTAAAACATTTATAAACTTTTTTTAGCATTGAAAATTAAAACGTTTATAAGTTTTTTTTATAAAAAAAATAGCCGTTGGCTATTGTATTAAAAAAAATCAATTTTTTCAAAAATTTGAATTTAACCGTTTAAGGGGATGTTTTGAAACTAGTGAAAAACAAAAGGTGTAAACTAATAAGTGTGCAAGGGCAAAAATGAAAATTTCTTTTTAAACAGTCCTTCTACGGGCGTGGTTGTGCCAACGCCGTGGACCACGCGATTGATCACAGTGTGGTCACGCCGAGTCACGCAGGGCAACGCCGAGCCACACGGTGATGACTCCATTTGCTCTCATAGTGATGTTACGCACTACTTGAGTTGAGTATAAAATTAAGTTATAACAACCACTACAAAAAAAGTTTACTATTTAGACGTTTTTTTGGACGGTCTTGAAAGTGCCTAGTTTTATATTTTATTGTATACGCATCTAACCGCGTAATAAGTTGCGTCTAAAAAACATAATATTTAATAAAGTTAAAAGCGTCCAAAAAACTTTGACTGTTAAAAATACGCAATAAATTATTTTTTCCCCAAATCATTCCTTTCATAAAAACACCCAAATCATTCCTTTCTCCCCAAATACGAGATCATTGCAAATCATTCCTTTTATAAAACAACTTCATTAACAGGGTTTCCATAGCAAATCGGTGTTTCCATTCAAGCATCATTGTAATCGATAGTTAAACACTCGATTCAAACACTCGATTCAATTCGAGCATCGATCCAAACTCTCGATTCAATTCGATAGTTAAATCAGCAGCTAGGGTTTCAAATCGTTGATGAGGATCTTCAATATCAGCAGCTAGGGTTTCAAATCGATAGTTAAATCAGGCATCGATCCAATTGCAGCTAGGTATAAACCTTTTTAATCGGTTATTAGTTAAGTATGTGTTAATTATTGATTGCGTATGTGTTAATTGTTGATTGCGTCAATGGCAGCAGTTATCGCTTGTTAATTAGTTAAGTATGTGTTAATTATTGATTGCGTATGTGTTAATTGTTGATTGCGTCAGTTATTGTTTGTTACAGTTAGTTATATTTTACGGTTGCAGTTGTGATTCTGTTGGCGTATGTACATTTTACGGTTGCAGTTGTGATTCCATCAGTTATTTCTATGTATGATGCTTAGAAATTAGTTAACTTAGAACATGAATTGATTATATGATGCTTTACGTGTGATTCCGTCAGTTATCATTGCAAATTATCAATCAACGCAATTCTATGTAATTTAGATCTCAAAACAATTCATTAATTTTTTGTATGATTTAGTCCATATTTTTCTTGGAAAAATTACCTTGGTTTACAACATACAATAAATATAAAACGCATGAAACCAAGTAGGTACAAAAAAACTAAATCAAATAGCCACATGCATAACAATTTATTCAAAGAACATCAAAACTAGGGTTTTATAAACATATAAAGGTCTTCCCTAATTTTAAAACTTTGAATCAAATAAAGCAAAGAGCACATAAAATCATATGATCCGTGAAAACATGCATGTTCATCACGGATTTCCCACATAATCTTCACAATTAAATCTCTACGGATCGTATCCATACATCACATAAAAATTAATTCATGTAAACATCTAAAGATTATAACAACATGCAATTTTTAGGGTTTCAAATTTTATATTATTTTTATAAAAATTCGGCTAGGCTGATTTATTTAAAAAAACAAAACCCTAATTTTGTGAAAACCTAAAAAACAACATGTAGTATTTAACTCAAATCATTATTAGTTAAAAAAACTTTAGATCACGATAATTATAACATGTTAAAACGGATCTCCATGCCACTAAAGGTTTATAAAGCTCATAACAATTATACAAAACCCTAAATAAGATCAGTGCACACATAGCGGAAATGATTTAACAAAATCATAATTAATAACATATTCATAATTAATCGAGTTAGGGTTACATACCTTTTAGCTTGAGCAAATCCACAAGAACACCAACGAACCACCAATTAGGGTTTATAACGAATGTTACTAAGATATAGTCTAAAGTAAGACTATATTACGTTCTTGTACACACGTAATTCAACGGGCTCATCGTTATTCTAGCACGTGTAAACCGGGCTTCTACGTTTGTGAAAAATCTACCCAACAACCCTAGAGTGGGGCTAGGACTAGATAATAGCTAAATCGAAAACCAAACGAAAACCCTAAAGGGGTGTTTGGCCAGCGATCGCAAAAAAGGAGAAAGAGAATGGGGTGAAGAATTATGAGGGTAAGGGGTTTGTTTATATAGGCTAGAAAATCTTGGATTCCAAATCATACACAAATTAGGAAAGAAATCCTTCTCCCCCTTTGTCTCCATAACCGACCGACGAACACCCCTTGGTGGGGTGTTCCCGAACCTTCTTTTCTCCTTCTATTTTATTCCACAACGTTCGTTATACTTAACTCTTATTTATTTTAACGAACGTTAAGTTAAAGCTCCGTTTTAATTTAATAAATATAATAAATACATTTATTAAATAAGTTAATCTTTTACGTATTGTGTGCAATCCCGTAATCCCTAGTTCGATCCTAACACACGACTATTAAATTTATGTCCATTAAAATTTGAAAAACTAGCAAAATTGGAACCCGTAGAGGTACTTAGCCAATAGTATAAAAGTACTTACGCGAGCACTAAAATTAGACTTACACCTGACGTTTTCACGGTACGAATAGCGAAAGATGCTTACCTTTTCGAGTGGTCGGGCTCATGGGTACAAGTAAATTTGCTTTTAACATTTTCATTACAAGAAACAAATATTAAGAAAAAGAACTTATTACCAAAGGATCATTCGCTTACTAGCTAATCTAACATCAGTAAACAAGAGACCTAAATAGATTAAGTAAATCACAAGTTACCAAATGATATCATTGAAACACAACTAAACAATAACAAAACATTAAATATTAAAATCACAAGTCTTTGAATAAATAAGAAAACTTGTGCGTATATATCCAAGCCTCTTGATTGATGTTTCCTTAACTTTTAAAGGAGAAGGAGCGGTTGCGTTATTGCTAGTGTCGTATCCTTCAACGCCACAAAGTGAATAGCGCACTACTCCCCGTAGTGTTGCCATAGTTGTGGCACCGTACATGCCAGCCCACAAAATCCCGCTTTATGATTTATTTTAAGTGGGTATATGTGGATCTATGATACCAATTTTAAATCATTCGGCATTATTTTTCATGGTTTACCACTCCTCACAAAAAGCGGTGTCATAGTCATTCTCGTGCCAAAGCATACATGGTAACTTTTTTTGGCTATGACACCACAATGTTGACACTACAATGCTATGACACCACAATTTGGATAGCTTACGTTTCAGTTAAACAAAGTCAAATTCTTTATGCAACAATATTTATACAAAACATCAACTAATATTATCACATAATGAAAATCATGTAAAACTCGTAGACACTTAGCATCGTAACTACTTAAGTATTAAAATTTAATATTGTTTTATAGAATAATATTAAGCATTAAAACGTCATGA
This sequence comes from Glebionis coronaria, assembly GCA_025667525.1. Taxonomy (NCBI): domain Eukaryota; kingdom Viridiplantae; phylum Streptophyta; class Magnoliopsida; order Asterales; family Asteraceae; genus Glebionis; species Glebionis coronaria. The sequence continues at coordinate 224,473 of JANFOE010001616.1, read as the reverse complement.
ATTTATAAATCGTGTACGTGTAAAGTTGATGTAAATGGTTTGTTGATTAGTAATTAGTATATAACTATCTAGAATAAAAATATCGAAAGCAAAAATAACATGAAATTCGAAAAATAAAATTTTTTATATTTATTTACATGGTGGATTGTAAAATAACAACATAATCAAACATTTGGTTTGAAGTCAGGTTTACTTTGGATGTGAGTTTATAAAGTAGGTGATGTAAGACTGGGTGAGATTTGGATTTGATGTAGGATTTATTAAATGATATGAGAGAAAAACAATATTGTTTTATAATGAGAGATAAAATAAAATTATGTAATAAATATAATAAAATATTAAAATATTTATTACTCCCTCCGTCCTAATTTTATTGTCCCTCAACATATTTTTTGTGATTTATGATAGATTCAATAAATGTAGACATATTGTGTTTAAAAAGACAAATTTAACATTTGACAAGATTAATAGTTTCCTTATAAGAAATTAATGACATGGATAAAAACGGAAAATTAATTAATTTAGAATTATTATTTAAGAAACTAGACAATGTTTTCGGACAAACTAAAATAGTAATGAGAACACTAAAAGTGAGACGGATGAAGTATTATGCCAAAAGTTCAATAATGTCCCTTGATTTATCAAACTCCCAATGGACTCATCAACACCATACAATCCACTTTCATGCTACGGTTCAAGATAAAAATAAAATAAACAAAATTCTCTCATCCCTGCTCAACTGTGAACACAAAAAACACAACACCCATCAATGCACCACTTGAAGGTCTACGTGATTAATGGCCTATTCTATGTGATTGATTAGGTGGATCTATGTGGTTGATTGATTGATAATTAATGAAGAAATGAAGGAATTAGATGAGGGATTAAGAGAGAGAAAGGAGAGAAGGGAGAGAATTAGAGAGAGAAAGTAAAGATGATAAATGATTAATGTAAAAATGTGAATCAACAACCCCCTCCTAACATGCTAGGAGGGGTTATATATAGCCCACCCTACATGTGGGCTATATGGACCATACATAAAGTAAATAGATCACGAGCCCATTACATAATTATCGTTGGAGCGACCGATCCTTCATAAATACGTAAAACGTATTTCCAACAATCTCCCCCTAAGGGAGGTCGCTCCAAGAAACAAAGTTCTAAATAGTCTATAACTCGTGATCTATGCTAACTAAGATGTGACCGAGACTTTATAGGGAAAACGTATTTCCAACAATCTCCCCCTAAGGGAGGTCACATCTTTTTACAAAATCTTAAACCTAGCATCTATGCTTGAGTCTTCGATCTTGTTCTTGTGAATATGCTTGATGTGATCTTTGACTTTAGTCTTGAGCATGTTTCCTTGCCTTGACCTTGTGCATTCTTCACTTGTGATATTTGCCTCTTTGTGACTTCATGTTCCACATACTTATACTTTTAAATTCTTGAAAGCTTCAGAGTTTGATACAGCGGAAGACTTGACCTTCAGGCTTTCTTGAATTTGTTGAAGTACTAATTGTATGTAGTATAAGCATGTGGTGACGACTTCTTCTGGATTGTACACCGCAATGCCACCTTCTTGTTACGCTGCATAAGACAGTTAGCAACAAAACAATATACACGGATGAAATGGCCTTGAACATTTCATTCTAATTCGGTAGCATTTTACCTCCGGTCGGTGAAGACCGTTGGACGATATTAAATATCGTACTTGTGGCAGGTAGTTTCAATAAAGAACCTCCTTGACAAGATTTCGCGGGTAAACCCGTTCTCTTTACTCGACCGTCCAAAGCAGACTGCGAACGTAAAGAGTGAATCATTTGGATAATATTATCCGCATGATTTGAAGCCGTCAATTCATGTTCCTGGAACAAGTGAAGTTCAATTAAGAACCGCACCATCGTTGCTTTCCAGTTGTCACTAGCTTGATTCATATAGAATCTTGCAAGTTACCTACCAAGTGCTGTTTGATGTTAACACTAGAAGGATTTCCATTCGTCACTGTAACTACTTAATAGTATTACTCTGAATGTTCTGGCAAGATCATTACGATATTGCGTAGAGGCCTGGAACGTGTTTAAATTCATTTAAGAATTAAACCACTGTTGCTTTCCAGTTATCACAAGTTTGATTCATAAAGAATCGCACAAGTCACCTACCATGAGCTTTTTGATATTCGCTCAAGAAGGATTTCCATCTTCATTGTAAATACTTTCGTATTACTCGGATGTTCAGGCAAGATCATGAAGATTTTGCGTAGGACTCTTAAGATCTTTCTTACTTTTCACAGTGTGTGAAGAAGCAAGGTAATATGAAGGTGTGTCCTAAAGAGATATTTGATGATCTCAATGGCTCTAGACTCGATCGTGCATTTTGGATTTTAGTGATCGGAGGCTGGAGAGGAGTGCCACCTTTTCAATACCAGTCTATTCGGAGTGAATAAACCAATAGATAACGTGTTGATCTCCGTGTGATTAAAACAAATACCTTTTGAGAGATATTTGAGTTAGCTGGGAAGGGTTGTGCATTGCATCACTGGGTCCATGACGTCTTTCTTCAATATCGAGAATCATTAGCAAAAATGACCTCAATAGCATATGTATTGACCCGGTTTCTGCCTAAAGTTGTAAGGAGGGATTCTTTCTTTACACCCTTTATCTTTACATTTCTTTTTCATTCTTCAACCCCTTCAATGCCTACCAATACGTCATCACTAGCACCTTGTTGTGATTGTTCCAGTGCTAACTTAAGTACTTGGTCGGCATTCAGCTACGTTCACAATCTTTCTCCATCTTTCCTAAGGACTACTATTTCTAGCTATGGAATGTCCTTGGGAAGATTCCTTTGGTTCTAGAGAAATCATTGGACTTTAACCTATCCTACCATCCTTATGTCACCACAATCTTCACCGTCGTGGATAGAGATGTTTTGGGTAAGTGTATGTCACCATGAAATCCATTTTGAAATGCAAATCCATTTTGCTCCCCCTTAACATATGCTACGATATCCGAAAACATTTTGCATATGTCGGGATGAGCTATCACGTTAAGTCAAACCATTCATGATTGATCATATCCCATATTAAATCACATTTTCTCCCCCATATTAAAAATATTAACCCAATCGATGTTTTTAATATCAATTGATTTAATAGCATTTTAAGAAAATTTGGGAAGAAAAATGCAAGTCCAATTATCTTCATGAAATCCACAAGCTCCCCCTCAAATTAATGAGGGTGTGCTGAAGCGTGAAATAAATACCTTTTAAACACAAGTGTAAGGTATTTATCACGTGCAAAGATCAGATATAATAATGAATTCACAAGATTAGTAATGTACGAGGTTGGACCTGAATAATGGAGAACAGCATATGAAAGAAGCACATGGTTCTTGTTCACGAATGTTGGTCACCTCGTCACGTCCCCGAGAAAATTAATTCCCGTTGTTGAGTCAAAGCTTTCCGGTGAAATGCTTGACTTGAGTATGAAAAGCGGGTTGCTATCTGAAATAATAGCAAACCATTTTGAGCATGTTTTAAAAGTTTGAACTTCTGCTCGAACTTTATTTACGACCCCGTGTCATTATTGAATGACATTTCTAGGTTCGTAAATATTATCGATTCCAGAAGACATGCTCGTTTTATCAAAACGTTTTTGAACACACAAGTTTGAAAGATTTAGAAAAACCTTTTGAGAAATTCTCGAAAAATTGTGTTCAAAGTTTTGAAAAACAATTACTTGAGCTTAAGATGTTGAATATCTTAAAAGCGAGCTCAAGTCCGAGAAGTTGTGAACTTCCCGTTGTTAAGGATAAGTTACCATCGGCGATAAACTTTCCTTTTATCTGAAGGACGAGTCCTAAGCTGACATTTACTTAGAAGTCGTGTTCATGAGCTTGAAAACTTTGACTGTTTTAACGGAAAGCTCATGACCGAGAAAGGTTAATTTCTCGTTACGAGGAAAAGTTCTCTTATTTAAAAGATCCACTTTCCTTTCTGAGCTTAAAACTTCGAATGTTTTAAGACAAGCTCATGACCGAGAAAATTGAATTTCTCGTTAAGAGGATAAGTTATCATAAAAGATAATCTTTCCTTTATTTTAATTTCGAGTTACAGTCTGACATTTAACTGTAAGTCATATACACGAGCTTAAAACCTTTGAATGGTTTAAATGTAAGCTCGTGTCCGAGAAAATTTAATTTCTCGTTGTAAGGATAAGTTTATCATCGGCGATAAACTTTCCTTTATTTGAAGAACGGGTTACCATCTGATATTTAATGATAAACCATATACACGAGCTTAAAACCTTTGAATGGTTTTAGGATAAGCTCGTGTCCAAGAAAACTTAATTTCTTGTTAAGAGGGTAAGTTATCGTTGCGTAGATAAACTTCCCTGTCTCTGAAGTCCGGGTCATCGTCTGTCATTTAACGAGGAGCCATAATGCATGAGCTTAAAAACTTGGAATGTTTTTGATATAAGCTCATGCCCGAGAAAAATGAATTTCTCGTTTTTAGGATAAGTCATCATCGGGATGAACTTTCCTTTCTTTGAGGATCGAGTTACAGTCTGTTATGTGACTGTAAGTCCTTGTTTGCAGCTTAACCATGAATCCCCTGAAACATTTGTTTCTCTGATATCTGCTTCTTCAGCAACCAAACTCTAAGAGTGTCCTTAGTTGAACGGTACACAACGATTGGACCGCTTCGTTCTTTTGGAACATCAACTTTGGTACCTGCAATCTCATTAGGAGTTTGTATACTTTTGCATGGGTTAGAGATATCTATTTTTGAAGCACGTGGGGGTTCACAGTTGGCTTTACTTGTGTCAGAGGTGGCCTGAGGAGATGATTCACTTGTCTTAGTTGGCAAACGTTTCCTTTTATAGAAAATCTTAAGTTCAGGCTTAAGTGATGTATCATCCTTTGCAAGTTCCTCCCTAGTAGACTTAGTAGAATCGGAGACTATCCTAGTTAAAGGGCACTCGTTTCCTACAAGAGTGAAATTTCTACCAGTGGGGCGCCAAACCTTACCAAAGGGTTTGATTTTAGCTATCCACTGGGACTTAATTCTAGCACGGGAGTTCACCTCATTAAGTAATTTCTTGACACAAGCATCATGATTTGCCGTAAAGACACATTTTCTACATGTTTTACAAGTAGCATATTTCATGTCTGAATAATTCCTAGATGATTGATCGATGCTCCTAGAAGATGGCATGCTACGGTTAGCAGTGTTGGGTAATCTAGAAGGCATCTGACTAGGTTGGACATTGCTATCTCTTACATGTGTCTTTTGAATAGCTTCCCTTTGACCAGATTTATGGCAAACGTCATTTGAACTAGTTCTTGACGTGGTCTTGGTATTTTTAGGGAAACTAGAGGCAATCATATGATTTGGTCTTGCTAAAGCTGGAGTGATCACATTGGGCCTAGTTGCTGGAGTGACAGTTCTAGAAATATGACCCAAATCAACTTGGGAGGCAAACCGCGGTCTCGAGGATTGTGATCGCTCGGATCCAAATGCAGTAGGTTGTCTGACAGTCGGTTGTCTGACGAACTGATTTGTAGGCGGTTTCCCCAAGATTGATGGTTTTTCAAGCTTAGTGTCCACACTAGGTCCTTTACTTTTCCTTAACTCGTTTTTCAACGCAGCTATAGCAAAAACCTTTTCCTGAACTTGGGCCTTTAAAGTCTCATTTTCTTTGAGCACGATATCTTGGGATGCCAACTTAGATTCAAGCAGTTGAATTTGTTTCAAAAGATTATCCTTTTCAGCTTTAGAATCTAAAACAGTTTGATCCAATTTTCTTTCAAGAACAACGTTTGATTTTTCAAGTTTTTCAAAGTATGTTTCAAATTTGTCCGTTTTCTTAGAAAATTCAAGTTTGGCATCCTCAAGATCTTTTAATTGTTGAGCTACAATCATTTCGAGCTCTCTAATCTTGGAATCAGAAGCAATCAATGAAGTAGTTATGGGACAATTATCATGATGTTTAGCATTTTGAATACTTTCTCCCCCATTATGACTCACATCGGATGAAGCAGAAGTGGTATTTCTATCACTCTTTTCCATCCCATGTTTGTCATAATTAGGTTTCGAATGCTCAATATGCGGTAAGACATCAGCATATACATCATAATTAACATCACATTGTACCATGTTTGCAGGCTCTTCGTCATAAATGGGTAAGGTGTCATCAAGAGAAATCTCGTGAACATTCCCTGACGTGCCACTGGCATCATGTTGTCCTCCTGATTCTTTGCTCGTGCCATCGTTAGGCTCCAAGTTGTCAACCGTATGACCATTATCCTCTTGCATCTGCGTCATTGATTCTTGCACTCCATTAACGTACACTTGTTGAAGTTGTGATCTTTGATATATCGAAGACGAGACCGATGACATGAGTTTCAAAATCGTATCACGGAAAACTCGAAGCTCGGTATGTGTATCTCGAAGAAACGATTGGCAAATCATTGAGCTTTCAGGCTTGATGATATTAAATTGGAGGAAAGGCGTGAGGTGTGTCACAAGAGCCTTATATGCAAGTACCGATGCAGAGTGATTAAAGTTTCCATGGTTGAGTTGCTCGGCGAGTTGGGTCAAAACGGTAAAAATGGAGTCGATGAATATATGACGATCTTGTCCAAAGATTTTCACAAATTCGCTCCCTCCTTGAATCCCCGAAAGAGTGACAAGATGATATTGAAGCATTTGAAATGAATTTATACCACGTTCTCTAGCTTTGTCGTGCATTCGATGCAAGTCTCTCTCTTTAGGTGTCGAAGTTAACGGGTCCATTGAAAATCGAGGAGAAATAATGTGGATGTTGGGGTTTCAGGATTTTACAAATCGATTCGGCTCAAAAGATGTAGTCGGCGCAAACGATTATGAATTAAGCCCGATCAAAAATCCCGTCACGTTGACTCGTCACGTTGTCGTCAAATCCGACCACAAAAAGTTTTTAACCCGTCAAATATTTTACGACTTTCAATAAACAAAATAACCTTTATTAAAAAGTTAATTTTAAAAATAAAAAATAAAAATAATGAAACTAAAAAATGGAAAAATAAAAGTAAAGAAAAAACGTTTAAAGAAAAAATGTTTAAAGAAAAAAAACGTTTAAAGAAAAAATGGAAAAATGTTTGCTACAAGTAAACGGATATATTAAGAAAGTAAAAAATAAAAGTAAAAAAAAAAAAAAAAAAAAAAAAAAAAAAAAAAAAAAAAAAAAATCTGATATATATTAAGAAACCAAACTCATAACCACCAAGAATTATCTTTAAATGTTAAAAAATCTGATTTTGGTTATCTTTGTTAACTCCGTCCAGGCAAAGAGCTGTCCACACACGTGGCCCAATCCAAATCTTCCACCGCCCACCCCTTTTACTTAGTTATCTCCGCCCCATATTAAACCTACTTACTCTTCTCAAAACAGATTCTCTCTCTCCCCAAACAAAAATGTTACACCGTAATATCCGCCCTACCTCCCGTCTGTTCTTCTCATCTATCTCCTTCACCAAATCCCAAACGTAAACACATAGTAAATGAATCGGCTACAAGATCTTAACCCAACTATCTTAATCCAACTTCTATGTATCCCGTCTGTTCTTCTCAACCATCTTAACCCAACTACCAGAGTACATAAAGTGGCGACAAGATCTTCAAAAGAAGGTCTCAGGTAGGTATTTCTAACGATGTTTTCTAATTAAAGTTTTTGTTGAGTCTTTCTCTTCATCTGTTGAGTCTTTCTGTCAATCTTGTGTTTTGGTGATTGTGGTGATGTGTTAAAGTGTTAAAGTGTCGAGAGTCTGGAGACGAGTCTTGAGGGTGTTGGTATTGATGTCGAGAGTTTTAAGTCGAGGGTGTTTGTTTGTGGATTGAGGGGTTGTGGTTTCGAGGGTGAAAAATGAATCAGTTTTTCGAGTCTAGTGTCTTTGGTGTGGTCATGTGTGGTTCTCGAGTCAAACGTGAGTTTTTGATGGGGTTGGGTAAAAAGAGAGAGTGTGTGTCGAGGGTGTAAGATTTGAGTTCGAGAGGTGTTGGTGTTTGTGTGAGACTCGGCTAGCTTTTATTGTGTCGAGTCTGTTGGTTTGATTCGAGTGTGTCGTTTGTGGGTCTTGTCGAGGGTGTTGGGGGTGACCGAGAGAGTTAAGAGTCAAGGGTTCGAGAGTCGAGTCAAGGGTGTTGGGTAGGTTAGTTTAGAGTTGTAGGGTGAACGATAGTCGAGGGTTGTGAGGGTTCGAGTATGGGTTTCGAGAGTGAGTCGAGAGAAGGTGGGTCAAGAGGGTGGTGTCAGTTTGTGTGTTTATGTTGTGGGAATGAGTCTATTCAAAAAGACAATGATTTGCCCGTTTAATTTGAATATTGTTGCTTCATTCGGAAGTTGTTCTTGATCCGGAAGATATTGGTTCGGAAGTTCTTGATCCGGAACTTCTTGATCCGGAACTTTTGGCTTGATCCGGAAGTTCTTGGTTCGGAAGTTCTTGATCCGGAACTTCTTGATCCGGAACTTCTGGCTTGATCCGGAAGTTCTTGGTTCGGAAGTTTTCTTGCTTGATTCGGAACTTAATTATTGATTCGGAACTTTTAGGTTACTCGAAAAAAATCTTCACCCGGAACTGAACTGGACAATAGCAGATTGATTTTGGACAAATTTGGACAAATGGACAGAAACAATGGACCAAAAACTTTGGACAGTTGACCAAATAGTTAGTTTGACCAAAAAATGAAGAAAAATCCAAAAGAAAAAATGATAACTGATAACTGAAAAACTGACCAAAAATTATAACTGATAAATAAAAATGTAAATAATAAACTGATTAAAAAAATTAAAAAAATAAAAAGGATAAAAATTGATAAAAATTTATATAAATTGAAAAAATTTAGAAAACATACCAACTTTTTATATAAATTGATTATTAAATTTGAGATAAAAACAAAGAAAAAATACAAACTTTTTATAAAAAACACAAAATTAAAAAGAGAAAAACAAAAACTTTTATAAAAAAAAACACTAACTTTTTAACATTTGATAAAGAAATTTTTGATTTTTATATAAAAATTTGTGATTTTTTATCTAAAAAATAAGTAAATTTGAAGATTTGATATGAGTTAACACATAAAAACACAAATTTTTTATAAAAAATACAAAAATTTTAAAGTTTAAGCATGATTAAATCAAAACCCACCAAAATCAAACAAAATAAAAGAAGAATAAACCAAACTAACCAAGGCTCTGATACCAATTGAAGGTCTACGTGATTAATGGCCTATTCTATGTGATTGATTAGGTGGATCTATGTGGTTGATTGATTGATAATTAATGAAGAAATGAAGGAATTAGATGAGGGATTAAGAGAGAGAAAGGAGAGAAGGGAGAGAATTAGAGAGAGAAAGTAAAGATGATAAATGATTAATGTAAAAATGTGAATCAACAACCCCCTCCTAACATGCTAGGAGGGGTTATATATAGCCCACCCTACATGTGGGCTATATGGACCATACATAAAGTAAATAGATCACGAGCCCATTACATAATTATCGTTGGAGCGACCGATCCTTCATAAATACGTAAAACGTATTTCCAACACCACTGCCGCCACCACCTCCGCCACCACCATCACCAACCACCACCAGCAACCACGAGGAGATCCACACTATCCCAATCAAATACACAACACAAAACCCTATATTTTAGCGCTAAGTTTCGTTATTGATGGATGTACGAGATGAAATAGATGTCGATGATTGTAAGTTGTTTTGATTATGCTTATTTTTATGTTAGTTGATTCACACCATATGTTTGATGAAATGACACAATGATAATCACATGTGATTTAGCAATTTCTAATTTATGAATTGGCATTTTTTTTAAGTCTAGTTGATTTGTGTATTTGATAAGCTGATTATAGAAGCGGGACTTATTATTACAGAACTGAAACTATGACTCGTATATGAGTCGCTATGACTCATATATGAGTCATGGTGACTCATATATGAGTCACTATGACTCATATATGAGTCATGATGACTCATATATGAAACTGTACATATGTAAGTCTTTTTTGTTATACAGGCAATAATATAGGCTCTTTTGTAAAAAAATCATGGTGAATCATATATGAGTCACCATGACTCATATATAAGTCACCATGATGACTCATATATGAAACTAAAATATATAGATTTTGTATTGAATCTTGTAGTACTTTTCTAATTTTTTTGTAGTTCCTAAAAAGGCCTCCGAGTGATAAGGAGTAGATGGGGTCTGGTGATTATGATGATGAGGAGTCTCATGAATCGTAGTCTTGATGAATTATAGTTCGATGGTAAAACTAATGAAAATTGTAGTTATGTGCTCTTCTGTGAATGCTAAGTTATTTCGAATTGATTGTAGTGGGAACATAATTATTTGATGGTTTCTTTTCATTATATGACATGTATTTTTACATGCTTCTTTATTTAAGAATTTACAATTTTGTTTACGTATTTACTGCTTATGTTGTGTGTTAAATCTGATCTATAAAACATATATGCTTGAGACATTATGACCATACATGTTTCACCATGAATCATTTATCCCCATAAATCATATATGATCATATATGAGTCATTAGTCATTTTAATAGAATAATCTTATGATATCTTTTCAAAATAATCAAACATCATAACAAAATAACAAATAAGATATTCAGCACATGTTTTGAACAGTTAGACATCATAACAAAAAAAGAAAATTAAATCTATACATAGTAAAAAAGAAACGTAAAAAATAATCAAGTTGTTGTTTTATTAAATTGTCCTGCTCCTTGTGCTTCTTTTTCATATATGATTTGTTATTCGCTCAATTTATTCATTTTTTCTCTTTATGTCTCTTTGTGTTTCTTCTTAATGAAAGAAGTATCAAATTTCTCCAGCGCCTTAAAACGTACTTTTTTGGAATCAATTCAATATCAGGTTCTTCAAAACACAGAGTATGCGGCAACAAAGAAATCCATAATGCATATAATGCCTACATGTACACGCAACTCACCCCTCTTCAAGATTACAGATAACCTTATAATAAAAGATAAACACATAACAAGTTAATAACTGAGCATTAATCCTATAAGTTTCATAGTGACTCATATATGAGTCACCATGACTCATATATGAGTCATGGTGACTCGTATATGATTCACCATGATTTTGTTATAAAAGAGACTATATTATTACACGTATTACAAAAAAGACTTACATACTTACAATTTCATATATGAGTCATCATGACTCATATATGAGTCACAGTGACTCACACGGTGACTCATATATGAGTCACTATGACTCATATATGGGTCATATCGAGTCATATACGAGTCACATTCCTAGTTCTGTAATCATAAGTCCCGCTTCTATAATCAACTTATCAACTACAAAAATCGACCAAACTTGAATAAAAATGCTCATTCATAAATTAGGACTTTCTAAATCACAAGTGATTATCATTGTGTCATTTCATCAAACACATGATGTGCATCAAATATCATAATATGTGCTTTACCTATATTATTACATGTTTTGTGCATCTTTAATAACATCGACATCAGCTTCATTTATGGCATTAGTATCCATATGTACAGAAGGTAGTGGTTTATTGTGGAAGTCGCCGAAAAAGGGTGGTTTGGTGTGGAGGTCTCCGGAAAAGGGATGTTTGTTGTGAAGGTCGCTGGAAAAACGTGGGTTTGTTGTGGTGGTCGCGGGAAAAAGGTGGGTTTGTTGTGGTGGTCGTCGAAAAAGGTGGAAGATGGGTTTATTGTGGTGGTCGTCGGTGAGGGGTTATAAATCCCAATTTATACTTTTTGTGTGTGTGTATGTGTGAAAAATATGGGAGGTTAGTTGGGATCTTGGTTTAATCATCACCATTGGATCATTGTAAAATGAGTGGTTTAGATGAGTCCATTGAAATTATGACTAATAAGTGTGTGTGAAAGATCTCTTCCCGGGGTATTATAGAATAGTGAAACGTTTGAGTGGGTATAAGACATCCATGTCACAAAGTCAAAATTCTAACATTATTTTTCTAATAAACCCATGCCTTATAGGTTTTGATGTGGGTCCAATATGTACATTTTTACATCCAAACAAATAATCTAGACCTAAACCCAAATTGATGGGGTGATCCTAGGGTACCAAACATACCCTGGATGTTCTTAAAGAACATATATAATATACATTAAATCCTAAAACAAAATTATTACTTAATTTATCTTTTAGCTTCAAGTCTCGTGCGTGCACGAGCATTAGAACTAGTATATATTGTGAGAAATTAAATAAATCTTTATATATTAAAATGTAAAAATTATTAAAAAATTTATCTAATTAAAACATAATTAAAACTATTTAATTTAACCAAAAAAATAAAAAAGAAAAGAAAAGATAAACTTACCATCGTCACAAATCTTTCTTCCTAAACCATAGAAAAAACACTCCACTTCCTTTATTTTTTTTCTCTTTTCCAACTCGATCGTATATAGGATCGATTTTGGTCGACCGAATTGCTCGACTCAATGAGCCGACCGAGTTCGACACCGGACGAAATACTCAACCGAGACTCCAGTTGCGGGCAGCCTAAAACATTTATAATTTAGATACTAACAACAACATGATAATTTATAATTATTGGCAGGAATATACGATATTAAGAGACGACTGAAAAGTTTAGTCTGCTCTTGGAATACACAAATCGACATTCGTAGGTAGGATCTCTAGTACTTATAAAGGCTGTATATCAAATTTTGAAAAATCTCTTCATTCCTATTAATAGTAGTTTTTCTCAACATTCCCTTGGTTATAATCTCAACACATCCACAAAAAGAAACCACCTAGAATTTATGGAATTTTTCAACGCAGGAACTACAAATATGTTTATTTTTGGCATTGTTAATTACACATATGTTTCATCTCCTAAAGCTTCTCCAGTACTCTTCTCCATTCAAATACACACTATCATTCTCTAAACCCTAAAATAAAACACACAATCCCCATTTTTCTCTCTCTCTAAAAGTCACAACCGCCACAAACCACTTCGTTGTCGTCCGCTTCTTCGTTTCCACCGTTCATGGTGTGCGGCGTTGATGGTCGGCAGGTGACGTCGACGAGGTTAGGTGGTTGTTTTCTTTGCGGGTGATCTGATTTAGTGGAGATGTGTATATGTTTGTGATATATGGTGTTTGCAACAACTATTGATAAACTATGGTAATGTTTGTTTTTACTATCTTTCTAACCACACACAACCTAATCGCCGCCACCCTTATATCAGGGGATTCGATTGATTTTATATTCCATCATATCTCTCTAACCCTAATCTCACAAACCCACTCCCCATTATCTGCTCTTTGTGTGTCGTTGTTTCATGGTGGGAATGTGGCGATGATGGGGAGTTTGTTTGATGGTAATAATCAATATCAGAATGCAAACCATATGTATTAAAAAGGGAGTTAATTCGCAATTATTGGTCTTTTATGGTTTCGATTTAGATCAGATCGTCCAACTGTAAAACCCGCTTTAAAAGTCCTCGAACATTAATTACGGACAACCACAGATTTAATTTAAACGTTACGTGATTATTTATTCAGATAATAAATAACAGTGTTAATTCAAGTATTACGAAAGTACTAATTATTCAGGAAGTAAATAATTCACGACAGAATATAATTACGAGGATTAATTTTTCGAACACGTACGCAATGTTTAAAATCCACGAATATTATTATATTCACACAGTCGTAGTTTAATTAAGATCATGACGTAAACAAATTATTCAGAAAATAATTATTAGTTAATAATTATTTACTAGCTATTCAGTATTTCGTACGTATTTATTTGCAGTAAAATAATAAATACATGACAGGATTTTAAAACGCGAAACGCAAGTTAAATGTTTATAAACGAAGCGTAACGAAAATCAAAACGTAAGTATACATATGTGACTGGGCCGAGTTTAAAACAAGAAAAGAAGGATAAATGGGCTTTGAGCCCACTAAACTAGTAAAAAAAACGGGGTAACCCATCATTTTGTCACAGCGTTATGTTTTTTTTTCTGTTTTCCCTCCATTGACATTAAGAAACCCTAATCTGGGTCCTGGTAGCCGCCACTATTCAAGCCAACAACTCCGGCCGCCATCACCACCACCCCACTACGACTACACCACCACAACAAACATCATCTCCTCAACCAGGGATCACTTTCGTGGTCAGCCTCCATCACCACACCATCATCACAGCCGTGATCCATGCCTGCTACCACAGAACGCCAACACGACCATGGCCAGCATGATACGGTCGCGTGTAAAGACCGGCTGCTGCATTCAGTGTGTACAGGGGGGTGTTTGTTTTCGTGGTTGTAACCAGCAGACAAGGGGGTGTTTGTTTTCGTGGGTACAACCAGCAGCAGGGGCGTTTGTTTCAGCATCATCAGCATGGAGGCGTTTAGGTTAGCAGGAGCAACAAAGAGGCTGCAGTAGGAACCTACAGGCAGAAAGTGGCGAGAACACTTCTGTCGGTGGGAACTGTGGACCAGCAGGGGCACCACATTGCTGCCGCTGGATCTCTTGGCCAGGGGGTAACACGGGAAAGCAGTGGCTTAAGGCCACTACCGGTTGCAACAAGTCACAGCCGGGGACTACGGCGGTGTTGAGGGTGCGTTTGATCGATTACTAAACTATTTTAGTACTAATAGAATTAGTCATATTAATATAGTTATATTTAATTAATTAAAAGTTAATCCTAGACTTTTTATAATCCGGCTACGATTATGTTTGTTGCAATTGCTTTTTTTTTCTTTTAGTTCGATCTAGATGAAAAACTCGGTAGGCTTGGGTTCGGGTTATATGGATTTATAGCAAGAGGCGTTGTTTTAGCATTTTAATAATCAAGTTATTAATTAAATTGGTTTTGATAATTTAATCAAAGCATAATCATTTTAATGTAATTTAATTGACAATTATTAAATTAATCATGTTTTACTAAGTTTATCTAGTTTATACTTCGATAATATTTTAAATGATTAATTATTCATGAAACCATTTTCTTAGAAACCTTTCTATTTTATGGAAATTTCTATTTTTAGCAGGTTACTTTAAACAGTAATATTACGATATTAAAATACATATTATACAGTAAACAGGAGTACAGGAAATACATTAATCAGTGAATACTTAAAGACAACCAGAATCATCAGGGTCTACACGAAACAATACAACAATACAAGAATAAATTAAATTAAATTAAGAACAGATAAAAATCAGTAACAGTAAACAGTAATCAGACAACTCATCTCAGCGTCCTTTATTTATGTAGTATCCGTGAAGTCGGAGTAGATCTTTCAGCTTTCATTCCTTTTCATTACTGGACACGAGGTACGGATTTTCCGTCCTTTCAGTAAGGACTTTCCTTTATGCATGATTAGGATTCCCCGTCTTCAGCCAAATGTTTTCCCCAGTATATGTTTAAATTTATCAGTAATCATGTTAATAACTAAATAAATTGCCTGAGCATTATATACAAGCACGACCAGTTTATGTACTAGTTACGGAGGTACCGGAACCACGGCACTAGAGGCACCAGTGTCGTGACTCACATGCAGGAGAGTGATATCCTGCATCGTCCCACTCAGCTCAGCTTGGCCATTTTATCAGTATTATTAGTGGGGCGTATGGATGCATCCTAGGCTTATATGTGTTACAAGTTATCAGGGTGAATGTGGTGTGTGCTCTACATCCTTCACATTGGAGCTGATCCCTCCACCCAGCACAGTTATTTAGAGGTCACCCCTCTACAGCATGACGAGGTCACCCCTCCAGTTATTCATGCACGGTTGTTACAGCACGTGACCTATATAAGCTCTGGCAAATAAAATACAGTAATTGCATGTTTTCAGAATTAATAGTTATATTTCAGTATCAATATATATGAACCAGGTTTCTCAGATTTTATGCAGAGTTCTACTACATGTTACATATCAGTCTTACAGCTTCAGTATTCTATCGCCTGTTTCTTTCAGTATATTCTTATCATGCTTTATATCCGTTCACTGAGCGTTATGCTTAGCCGTAGTTCCTTTCATGTTCTAACGGCAGGTACACCATGACGCTCTTAGGATTCTGAGAGCATGTGCATTTGGATGGAAGCTATCCAGACTTCTTACTTTATGCATTTCTTACATTATTCTGCTTATTTGGACATTGTTTAGTCCTTTCCTTCAGTATTTTACTTTTCATGTTTTGGGCTTATGTTTGGATTACCGATGTTTGATTCCGGTATTTCCTTTATGGTCAGTTAATGTTTTAGGACATTTACCTTATTCTTTGATGACACGCCATAAATACACGTAACAGTCCACTTATGCTAGTGGGGTGTTACACCAATTATTTTAATTTGATCTGCTTTTTAATAATCAATCTTTTTTTGTTTTGATTCATTTATAGTAGATTTGTTTCTGTTTAATCTCAATTCAAATGTGTTGCAGTGATAATTGTGCGCCTATTTTAATTTTTGTGAATTAAATTTATTAAGCAATCTATTTGTTCTTGGATTGAAATTATAGTTGGTATGAAGATGAAGGATGGATTGCGGGAAGCGACCCGGGGAGGCTGCTTGGGAGGCTCGTGAAGCGACCCACGTGCTTTTACGAGTATTGAACTTTTTTTATAATCTATTATCCCACAATATAATTAAAGCATTTGTTCATACATGATATTCATTAGCTATATATTCCTACAGCTAAAAAAAAGCTATATATTATTTACAAAATCGACTCATCATGTACCAAGAAGGTTTGTCTCCATATCAGTCTGATGTTTTTGTATGCAATTCATTGTTATGGATGTGTTGGGTTCAAAAATCGGGGATTTTCAGTTCCAGTTTGTGAATGAAGTTTAACTTCCTTCAACTTCATGTGTGCTTTATTATAGTTGTCTTGCATATTTTTCTTTGCCACCACCAACTTATTAGACAAACTTATGTTTCTTTTATCACTAATGCAGTGGGCGGTTGAAATCATTCACGATACTGAAAGAAACAGTCGATGCATCCAATATAGGTTTATTTTCTTAAAACGATGCTAAAGAGAAGAGATCACCTATGTACAATTAGTTTGAAGAAATATGTTTACTGCTACTTTTACATATGATTTTTTTTCTACTGTATTACCTTCTTGTAGTCATTACCTGGCTTATGCAGTTACACTGGTGCAATGACAGATGATGTTCCACCCATATTTGTTGCTTTTTTGCAATGCATATTGAAGGTAAAACCATTCTATTTATGAATATTATCTGATTGTTAGCTCGTTATTCTGAAGCTCGATAAACAGTCCTAGGTTTTTAGAAGCTTTTTTGCAATGCAATGATTGATGATGTTTAAAACCATTCTAGTGCTCTATAAACCATTCTGCACCATAGGTTTGTCTATCTTTTTATCCTAAATTAGTATCTAACTGGTAATGATGTATAAAATATTGTAGAATTCCCTGGATCGATGAGAAATTAGTACTTCTCAACTTTTGTGTTCATCGTGATGCTTTAAAATCCTTTTGACTTGAATCGATATAAGTAAGTTTTTTAACAATAGAGATGCTATGTGGATAATTACATGCTAAAACAAAAATAAGAGGATTGTGTTTTCTTGCTTGGCACACTTGTGTGATTATTTTTGTTATCAGGACAAATTTTGTTTGCACCAAAATAACTCATGAGTAGAAAACTTAAATTATTCATTTCTATCATATCAGACTATATGAATGTCCAGCTTCACCTTCCAATAATTTGTTCATGAGTCTTATGATAGAAAAAGTGTGTTTGACCATTACCTCATCATTGCCACATCGACAACCATACGAATTAAAGTCCCTCATATCAACCTTAAGTTTCATAAGATATTTGGCTGAAGGACTGTCTTTGTGAATGCTTCCACTAGGTGATATATGGTATGTTTGTATTATGCATTGTTGACCTTGTATGGACCTAGAGGTCACATGCTTATATCTTTTATGTTATGAGGCTCACCTATGCAATTCAATTTTGGATCCCTTTTGTATAGCCTACTGCCCTACTGGATGATACTTGTAATTTATTCCATGTTAGAAGTCCTTCACTTATGGTCTCATACACAACTTTGTTAATTTAACACGCTAGATTGGATAATCTGAATCACATTTTGAGAAGTAACGCTATAGGAGGCAAATAACTAAGTTGGGTTTGCAGCGTCAATAATACAATTTGGATAACATGATACCACTTGAACACAAGAAACATTAGTAAATTCGTTAGAATGGCCACCTTTAGCTAAACTTGTAACAGGAATGAAGATGAACATGACGAAGAACTTGTTTACAGTAATATCATTATCAGTAATAGCAGATGCTATATGATTCAACAAGGTCACCATAATTCCCAATACAAGTGGTGCATCCATAACTAGCAATATAAAATCCCAACTGCTTTAAATACTTTTGTAACCCACTGCACATGTAATAACGCATGATGAGTTTACTAGACAATATGTACCTCATGAGTTAGAAATACTTAAATCACCTTTTCTCCAGGATCCAGGGCGGAGAGCCAGGATATTTCTTGAGGGGAGGAAAAAAAATTATGACATGCCGAAAAATTACCACAATATTGCATATCGTTACTTACATGCCACTAGGAATTTCCGTTGCTATGCATAGGTATAAGCCGTGATATGTTTTTTTCCAAATAGACATTCACTCATCCATAGTCTTCATTTTTTGAGCCATCTATGCAGTGTCTCTTCGTTAGCATTCATGTCCAATCAAGAGACTGTAACCCTTGGGCAACGTGTACTTGCAACTCCTCTCAAGTAGTTCAATATTCTTCTGATCTTCATAAGTTATATGTAGTTAAATATCATCATGATGTTAATTTAAAATACGTTCAGGGTTCGAATGCATTATGGGCATCCAGGTGTGTTTGATAGAGTGTTTCATATAACAAGGGGTGGTATTAGTAAAGCTTCTGTGATCAATATTTTAGAAAATATTTATGCGGGTAATTGTTATTTCTTTATTTCTTCTTTTCTTCATACTAGAATACTTTTACAATGGCTCTGGAATTTCATTTGCAGGTTTTAATTCAACCTTGAGACAAGGAAATATTACTCATCACGAGTACATTCAGGTTGGCAAGGGACGGGGTGTTGGGCTGAACCAGATTGCTTTATTTGAAGGAAAAGTGGCTCGAGCAAACGGGGAGCAAGTTCTTGGCAGAGACATATACAGACTTGGACAACTGTTCAATTTCTTTAGGATGCTTTCGTTTTTCTTTACAACCACTGGTTACTACTTTTGTACCATGGTATGCACCTTTGGTGATTTTTGATCCTGGAACATGAAAAGTGCTTCATAAATTAAAAAAACTAGCCAATCATTTGCTTGACCAACAATTTGTGTTCTGTGTGCACCTTGCCGTGATTACTGTTTGCATCTTTCTGTATGGAAAATTATATTTGGTAAGCATTAAATTTTCTTTTCATAATATATTATGAGAGTTTTGTCTCGGCATCCTTTCAGATGGTTGTACATTTTTGTTTCAGGCATTGTCTGGGGTTGGTGAAGATATTCAAACGAGAGCTGACGTCTGGAGATGAAAGTCTGAGGCAGTAGAGCTTATGGCATACACTGCTATACATTGTGTGAACTCAGGGGGTACAGAAAGACCAACGAAAACTGATATTGTTGCTAACTTATAAAAAGCAGTGTCGACATGTGACAAAAGCCATGGTAGCATTTCCAGTGGTGAGATTTCCATTATTTCTGATTAAATTTATAGATTATTTCATTTTTCTGTGCATAGGATTGAGGCTTTTTATATTTTTGGGTTGATCATGATTTGGGTACATATTATACAACCTTAAAGATTAGAATTTGTGTTATATGTTCTTTTGTTAGTCTAACATCAGCATATGATATCATATGTTTTTATGATATTATTTAGAAAGGTGACAATTTTAATTGGATGAGCTTTTTATTTCTTTCTTGCTAGCTTTTATCTATCTATGCTTATTACAAGTATGTAAAAAGGTCTTTTTTTTACATGTAAAGAAGTACAGTGAGTGAAACAAGATAGGTATGAAGAGTCAAAGATTAGGAATACTTTTGGAAGATATATTGTCCAATTTTGAGTGTATCTTAATTCAATGTTCCCAAAAATTCAACTCAATAATGCATACTTTGGTCCATCACATATGTTGCTTCTTAGCTAAATATTTTTAGAACAATTGACAGCAAAGCAAAACCAATTACAGCAAAGCTTTACTAAACAGTCATGAAACAAAGTTATGATACACATATATGTAGTGTTCTAATTAAGGTAGAAATGTAAAAAAATCTTCGTACAATTTTATCCTAACATTTCTAATACTATACACAGATGTTTGGGTTGGTATAATGTTTCTCAAAATATAGAATTTGACTAATTTGCATTCAAAATGGACGGTGTGCCATCTATTTACAAAATTAAATACCAAGTATTTATTATCAAATAGGTTATAGTTAAGCCGAGTATGTCCAAGCACTCAATATCGAGCCTTGCTCAATTGAAGTCCAAGGAAGTGTATAAGCAGATTATTCGATAAGGACATTGTTTGTGGTCCAATTATCGTTTATGTTTTGGGTTGACGATTAAAGATGCACAGACAAGGAACTATAAGCAGATTATTCGTTAAGTAATTTCCAAATAAAGGAATGGATGCAACATTATATCACTTTTTCCTCAAATTAAACAATCACATCTAACAACCATCCCGCTGAGTTAAAAGGTGTTTGGTATTTATAAATAAGGTCCTTGTTTACTAGAGCTGGTACACTTTTTTAAGTGTTTCATTAAAATTTTGTTTTTTAAGATAAACAATTTAGAATGAGCAACAATTGGAAAGAAATGAACTTGAATTATGAAACCTTTGTGTAGGCAATTTCACAACTTGAATTATCATATGTTACGAGACTTTTCCTTGCATTATAGTCTTACCTCGAAATATCATATCGTTAATTATACGCCGTCAAGCAATTCCGCCGCTATACGCGGGTAATCTCCTAGAATAGAACTAAAGCATTTGAACTTTGAAAAACATCCAAATACTTTTATTTACTCTCTAACTTAACATTAAAGTTAAAATTTTAACTGATCTTGCCTTTACTTAATAAGCTAATAGCCATCTATCACAAGACATAATCTTTGATATTTACATGATAATTCTTTATGAGTATTTCGAAGTTCATATGGAAAAAACTACAATGAAAAAGTTAAGATCTTACATAAGTTATTGATGTTAACATCCCTTCTAGGAGCGAAGTCATGATTTTAAAAAACGTGTTGCACAAAAATATGTCAGGTTAAAAACTGAAGGTACATCCTAAAAAACTAAAGTATCACAAAAAAAATTGAAGGTTGCACATACCTAAAATAAAAAAAACAATTTTATTTTCTTTTTAAACTTCGTGACTTCAAAACAGATGTTAGTGGCATACTCGACACTTATATAGGTCCGGCCCTGAACCTATCCTATCATATTATGTTTGCTTTCAACTATATGGAACCTTAGAAACCAATAAGATAATAGTAGTATTCTCAATTGATATATCGTAATTTCTTCAATTGACACATACATTTTGGGTACAATCTGGCAAGTTATTTTCAATATTGGAAAATTTCATTAAAAGACAACTAGACGATTATCTGCGCATAGCAGCGGAATTATCTAACGATATATAATTAATGATATGTTAATTGATTCGGTGGTCGAACTCGTGACCCAATAATTGCCTAGCGATAGATAGTTAATGATATATTAATTGACGCGATGGTCGCATGTAACCCGGTGACTCGTCCTAGTTGAGCCGGTAGGCGAGCCCGCTCCCATTGACTCGATCGGGTTGTCTCGGTGGTCGAACACATGTCCCGGTGGTTGAACTCGTGACCCGGTGACTCGATAGGATTGACCCGGTGCTCGAAACCACTGACCCGGTGGCTCGACATGATTGACCCGGTTGTCGACCCGGTGACTCGATCGAGTTAACCCGATGGTCGAACCCGTGACTCGAAAAGATTGGCCCGATGGTCGAACCCGTTACCCAATGACTCAATCGGGGTGGTCCAATGGTCGATCCGTGACCTGATGACTCGACCGGGTTGACCCGTTGGTGGAACCCGTGACCAAGTTACTCGACCGAATTAATATGGTGGCGGAACACCGTGACCCGGTAACTTATCAATTGTTTATGGTTTATTTTTTCAACATTTCCTATTTTATCCAACTTTTATACATTTAATTTTTCAACAATTCTCTAATTAATATTCAACTTCTATGCATTTAATTTTTCAACAATTCCATAATTAAGTCATTTTTAAACATTCAAAGTTTTGAGGTTTTTTCTTTATAAGTAGTAGAGATTGCACAAAATCAAATTGAAAACTAAACGAGTTATTGAAAAAATAATAAAAATTATACGAGTTGGTGGGCTGAACTGGTTAACTTATATTTGGTTTATCTAGATCAAGTGTTGGAAACCAACAACATAATATTGATCCAATTTGGTATGTGCTAAATTGACCATTGTATATAAATATACACAAATTTTCTAGTTTGTCTAATTTATTATAGAGACAAATATTAATTACCTTTTGTTTACAATTTATTATAGAGACATCTATCATCTTAATAGAAATATGAAAATTTTGTGACTAAACAACGGCTGCAATGCACTAAGGTTAGGCCAAAGTTTAGTCTATAATATTAGGATAGACTTACATGTTTAGGTCGATTAATAAAAAAACACAATGTAGTTATAAGTTATAACAGTTAATTAGGGCTAACTGCTAAGGATATACGATCGTTGTACATGTACAGATGCACTGCAAGCCTCCAAAGGTGATAATGTTGAATTGATCTGCTGAAACCAACTCCATAACCACCAAAATTATTCTGTTGGGTGGAGCTCTTGTGCTTGAGTCAAATGACCCAAGTTTAATTTTCAGCGTTTGTTTCAAGTAGGTACCCGTCTCCGCAAAACCTATGGGCACACTGGAGAGACTTTATGGAATAAGAGTTTGAGGGTCGAGTCTGTTGGTGATTTTGTGTTACCAATAATGATTTAAGTGTAATGGATTTACTTTGATGACCAATGTGTTATCGTGATAAACGTTCATCAAGTCGGGGTTGTGCGGAGTGCACACTTGTATGACATTATTACGGTTATCATACGGGGGCGAAGCCCCCGTACGACAGGGGTCCGGGGGCAGCGCCCCTGGGCAGGGTCCAAGGGGCGGCAGCCCCTGGCAGGGTCTAAGCGGCAGCGCCCCTGGCTGGGGTCGAGCTGCTAAGCAGTTACAACCGTAGGTTGTTGGATAACTGCTAGCAGTTACAACCGTAGGTTGAAAACCGTTTGGTCATATATGCAGTTTTTCTACTTTTGCTTCTGTTCATAACAACATTAACACAATTACAGTTCGAATCTGAGTTTTATCCGATTGGAGATTTCGATAGAACCATCGAAATACTTTGATCTGAAAGTGTTTGACACGACTCTCGGATTATTGATCCACCCACCCAAATTTCTAACAAAGATCAAAGTATTATGTGATCATGGCGAACGGAGAATCACTGAAGGACATGACAAGTAAGTTAGATAAGTTGACTAAGTTTGAAGGGCAGGATTATCGTCGTTGGTAGAAGAATATGCATTTTCTTCTTACCACTTTGAAGGTTGTTCACGTTCTGAACACACCAAGTCCCGAATGGTCAGAGAATGAAACGCTGGGAACCACTAGGCAGCGGATGAAGTGGGAAAACGACGACTACATATGCTGTGATCATATTCTGAATGGTATGTCTGACTCACTCTTTGATATCTTTCAAAATACTGAATCTGCTAAGGCACTATGGGAGTCCCTAGAATCCAAATACATGGCTGAAGATGCTTCTGCAAAGAAGTTTCTAGTAAGCAATTTCATGAATTACAGAATGGTTGATTCCATATCTGTAATGGACCAATATCATGAGATGTTAAGGATTCTGGGACAGATTACCCAACACAAATTTTTTATGGATGATGTCATCTCGGTTGCAGTTATCATTGATAAACTTCCCCCTTCTTAGAAAGAATTCAAACATGGTTTGAAACATAAGAAGGAAGAGTTAAATTTGGTTCAACTCGGTAGTGCTCTCCGAATTGAGGAAGGGTTAAGAATTCAGGAACTTGAAAATAACCCTAAAGGAAAGAACCAAATTGGGTCATCTTCTGTCAACATGGTTGAAGGAGATGGAGCCAAGAATTCAAACAACAATAAGAACAAACGTAAGTACAACAACAGTGGTGACAATAAATCTGCCAACAAGAAGGCAGTGGGGGCTTGTTGGAAATGTGGCAAGCCTGGTCACATGAAGAAGGATTGTCGCTCTAAGGACAAAAAAGGCGCTGGTTCAAGTGGGTCTAAGGATCCTGAAAAGCAACAAGGTTATAATTCTGATCTTATTCAGAATAATGATAATTGTTTTACATTATGTTTCTGTTATTTCTGATGCATTTTATGTTCAGGATGATGATGTAGCTTGGTGGGTTGATTCTGGTGCAACAAGTCATGTTTACAAGGATCTTCGTTGGTTTCAAGCATGTAAATCAATTGAAGATGGATCATTTGTAAAGATGGGAAACGTTGCTACTGAACCAATCAAAGGAATAGGGCGTGTTTTATTAACTTTCACTTCTGGAAAAACTTTATGTTGAGATAATGTGTTGTATGTATCCAGGATTCGAAAGAATCTCGTTTTTGAAATTGTGTTGAATAAGTGTGGCTACAAACAAGTGTTGGAAAGTGACAAGTATATCTTGTCAAGACATGGTACTTTTGTTGGATTTGGTTATGTATGTAATGGAATGATCAGATTAAATCTGAATTATCCTTTGTTTAATGCTTCTACTTGTATGATTACTTCTAGTCATAGTAATGATGTAAGTAATTCTGAATTGTGGCATGCTAGACTAGGACATGTTCATTACAGGAGAATGATAGATATGGCTAAAATGAGTTTAATACCTGCTTTTGACATGACAAATAAAAGTTGTAAGACTTGTATGTTGACAAAGATTACTAGACAACCTTTTAAGGGTGTTAATCGGGAAAGCAAAGTATTAGATCTCATACATAGTGATCTATGTGATTTTCATGCCAATCCTTCACTAGGACAAAATAAGTATGTTATAACTTTTATTGATGATGCTTCTAGATATTGTTATGTATATCTATTGCATGCTAAAAATGAAGCTCTTGATAAATTTAAATTTTATAAACAAGAAGTAGAACTTCAAAGACAAGATTCAATAAAAGTATTTCGTACTGATCGTGGTGGTGAGTATTATGATCCAGTTTATTTCCAATCTACTGGAATAATACATCAAACCACGGCTCTTTACACACCACAACAGAATGGTGTGGCTGAAAGGAAGAATAGTACCTTAAAGGAAATGGTGAATTCCATGTTATCCTATTCTAGACTAAGTGAAGGGTTTTGGGGTGAGGCAGTGTTGACAGTCTGTTATATTCTGAATAGAACTCCAAACAAACATAGCAAACAAACTCCTTATGAAATTTGGACCAAGAAGGTATCGAATTTGGCTTATATAATGGTTTGGGGCTGTAGAGCAGTCGTAAGGTTGACTCAGCCCAAGATAAAAAATCTGGGTGAGAAAGGTATAGATTGTATCTTCATTGGGTATGCTGAGCATTCCAAGTGTTACAGGTTTTATGTTATAGAACCTAATGATTATGTGTCGGTGAACTCTATAATAGATTCAAGAGATGCAATATTTGATGAATAACGTTTTTCATCTATACCTAGACCAAGAGGTATGATTCAGCCATCTTCAAGTGAGATAGCTGAAGATGAGATTGAAGGTGCAGATGATGTACCTGGTCCATCGGTTCCTAGGAAAAGCACTAGAACAAGAAAAGCTAAGTCTTTTGGTTCTGATTTTCAACTTTATTTGGTTAAAGGAACGAGAGATAAGATTGTATCTCTACGTGAGTATTGTTTCACTATTGAGGAGGATCCAAAGACCTTGAGTGAGGCAATAGCGTCTAGGGATGTTGCCTTCTGGAAAGAAGCAATTCAAAGTGAGATTGATTCCATCATGCAAAATGATACTTGGGAATTAGTTGATTTACCTCCGGGATGCAAGGCATTAGGAGGTAAATGGATCCTCAAAAGGAAAATGAAAGTGGATGGAAGCATTGATAAATTTAAAGCCAGATTAGTAATCCAAGGCTTTAGACAAAAGGAGGGAATTGACTTCTTTGATACATATGCTCCTGTTGCCAGGATATCTACTATTAGATTGTTATTAGCTATTGCAGCTATAAATGATCTTGTTATTCACCAAATGGATGTGAAAACTGCATTCTTGAATGATGATTTGGATAAGGAAATTCACATGAAACAACCTGAAGGGTTTGTGATGCCTGGACATGAAAACAAGGTATGTAAATTGAAGAAATCATTGTATGGTCTAAAACAAGCACAAAAACAATGGCATCAAAAGTTTGATGATATGGTGTTGTCTAATGGTTTTTCTTTAAACCAATCTGACAAATGTTTGTATAGCAGATTTGATGCTTCTGGTAAGGGAGTAATCATTTGCTTATATGTAGATGACATGTTGATATTTGGCACTGACCAAGATCAAGTTGATAAGACAAAGGATTTTTTGTCATCTAAGTTTGATATGAAAGATCTAGGGGAGGCTGAGGTAATTCTTGGTATTAGAATTAAAAGAGGAAACAATGGTATCTCGATTTCTCAATCTCATTATATTGAGAAGATACTAGCAAAGTTTAACTTTGTTGATTGTATTCCTGCTAATACTCCATTTGATTCTACTGTGAAGCTGATTCCTAATAAGGGAATCGTAGTGTCTCAGCTAGAATACTCTAGTGCTGTTGGATGTCTTGTGTATGCCATGATTAGCACTAGGCCGGATATAACGTTTGCTGTAGGACAGCTTAGTAAGTATACTAGCAATCCTAGTGCTTTACATTGGCAAGCTCTGTCTCGAGTATTTCAATACTTGAAAGGAACCATGAATTTTGGTTTGACTTATAGCGGTTATCCTTCTGTGATAGAGGGTTACTCAGATGCTAGTTGGATTAATAACATGGAGGATCACTCGTCTACGAGTGGTTGGGTATTCCTACTTGGAGGAGGTGCTATTTCTTGGGCTTCTAAGAAACAGACTTGTATTACAAGCTCAACAATGGAATCTGAGTTTGTGGCTTTGGCTGCAGTTGGTAATGAAGCTGAGTGGCTAAGGAATTTGGTTTATGAAATTCCTTTGTGGCCTAAACCGGTATCTACCATTTCTATCAGATGTGATAGTGCTGCTACCTTGGCTAGGGCTTATAGTCATGTGTACAATGGTAAGTCTAGACACTTAGGTGTTAGACATAGCATGATTCGTGAGCTTATCATGAATGGTGTGATATCTTTGGAGTTTGTGAAAACTCAGTTGAATTTAGCCGACCATTTAACCAAAGGGTTAGTTAGAGATCTCGTGCGCAAGGCGGCTATTGGGATGGGTTTAAAGTCCACCTAATTAAATCTTTATATCAAGATACCAAATTCCCGTCTAACGCAATGTTAGGTGCTGAATTTAATGTGGAAAGCTTGATACTTTGGATTGGAACGCATAATTACATCATCCCACGGTATGTGTTAAGAACTGCAAGTAAAGGAGGTTGAAATTATATTTCTTAATGATCTTTTGACAAATTCCATGTGTAGGTGCCAGAAGAAAAGATCACTTATATAAGAATGAAGTTTAGCTGCTTCAAGAAGTTTGGAACTTGGCTTTGATATGCTTATTGAAGGATAGGACACAAGCTAGTAAAAAAATAGTGTCAATAGAACATGTAAATGTGTAAACTATTGTGTATACTATCTTCAGGTATTCTCTATGGATAGAAGAGTTCAATCCTTAGTGACACCTAACATTCGAATATTTGGAATGCTAATATACTAATGTGAAATTCAATCATGTCGACATTTCATTTATGCATCAGTTTGATTGTGTTATGATTTTCTTTAAGTTAATCAAGATTACACTTAAATGGGGGAGGATTGTTGGTGATTTTGTGTTACCAATAATGATTTAAGTGTAATGGATTTACTTTGATGACCAATGTATAATCGTGATAAACGTTCATCAAGTCGGGGTTGTGCGGAGTGCACACTTGTATGACAGTATTAAGGTTATCATACGGGGGCGAAGCCCCCGTACGACGGGAGTCTAGGGGCAGCGCCCCTGGGCAGGGTCCAAGGGGCGGCAGCCCCTGGCAGGGTCCAAGGGGCAGCGCCCCTGGCTGGGGTCGAAAACGCACTTGAAAATAAAATTCCCGGATTTTGGACTCGGTTTTTCTGCCCGTTTTTTCACTTTTTCGGTTGTTGGATAACTGCTAGGCAGTTACAACCGTAGGTTGAAAACCGTTTGGTCATATATATGCAGTTTTTTCTGTTTTTGGTTATGTTCATAACAACATTAACACAATTACAGTTCGAATGTGAGTTTTATCCGATTGGAGATTTCGATAGAACCATCAAAATACTTTGATCTGAAAGTGTTTGACACGACTCTCAGATTATTGATCCACCCACCCAAATTTCTAACAGAGTCTCGGCTCGTCTCACTCCAGGTGTTACTCCTCTGGGCCAGGAGAGTTGCCGGAGCTATTCCTTCTAGGGTGGACAATGGCTGCTGCCAAAATGCACACAGGGTAAAGGTGTTCCCGCTAATCTTCACCTTTTATGGAATGGTGTTTATAAGATTCAATTTGAGATTGTAGATTTGTAGATTGATCAGTATGTCCTCAACGACTTATGTAAAGTAAAGATATTGGTCATTAGACAACACCCCTTGAATTAAGCGTTATTGGAGAGTCAGAAGAGGTTGCCAAGGTGTTAGACATTATAAAGGTGAATGGTCCAGGTTTGGGTCTTGAACTCAATATCAAGAAAACAGAGGTATTTTGGTCCTCATGCAATGGTGTGAAGCTCCGTGATGGTTTGTTTCCTATGGATATTCGGAGGCCGTCTTCGTGTGTGAAGCTTCTTGAGGGAGCTGTTAGTAGAGATGCCAATTTTATTAGAGAGATGGCCATTAAGAGAGCCGTGAATGTTGTTGATTTGATGAGTCTTCTTCCACAGTTACATGACCCACAGAGTGAGCTCCTTTTCCTTCAATCATGCATGGGTATTTCTAAACTCTTTTTCGGGTTAAGGACCTACCAACCTGCACCCATGGAGGATGCAGCCTTGTTCTTTGACAAGGGTTTGCGCGGGTCAATCGAGAACATATTGGTTTATGGAGGGCCCTTCTTTGGAGACTTACAGTGGCGACTTGCCTCTTTACCCATTCGTCTTGGTGGTTTGGGTTTGTACTCGGCAAAAGAGGCCTCCTCGTATGCTTTTGTGGCCTCGAGGGCCCAATCTTGGGTGTTACAAGATCACATCTTACGTGATAGTGGTATATGTGATATGGATGATGATTACGCTTCTGCTTTAGCTTGCCTACGTGATACGATTCCAAGCTTTGATTCTAGTTATTTCACTAATAAGGATACCACCCCTTCTAAAACCCAACAGACATTGGCGACTACCCTTTTTAGTGAAATAGTCAAAGATATGGAGGTCCACTTTGACATGACTTTGAGGCAGAAAGCAGTTTTTGAGTGCTTACGCGCATCACATGCTCATGATTTCCTACTAGCTATCCCTATAGACTGGCTCGGTCAACATATCTCACCAGTGGAATACCGTTCTATTCTTAAGTATCGCCTCATGATACCATTATTTTCGGCTGATATAATATGCCCTATTTGTCGCAAGGCATGTTTGGATTCTTTTGAGGAACATGCGGTTCATTGTAAAGAGCTCTCGGACTTCAAGTATCGACATGATATGGTTAGGGACGTTCTTTTTTACATATGTAGGCGTGCTGGTATCTCCTCCAAGAAAGAAGCACTTGTGAAATTTTTGACTGACCCGTTAGATGGAAGATCCACACTCAGACGGCGGATATTTTGGTTTTTGGATGGGCTGGAGGAAAACATGCGTGTGTTGATCTGACTAGGGTTTCTCCTCTGGTGGGGTTGGGTAGCCGTTTTACAGTGGGTCAGGCTGCTTTGAAAGCCGCCTCATGCAAAGTGACAAAACACGAAAAATCATGCATTGAAAATCAACACGTGTTTATTCCTTTTGCATTTGATACCTTCGGTTTCCGTGCACCTGAAGCGGTGGAGCTTCTGAAGAGAATTCAGCGTGTTATGAATGGCAACGTTATGACACCTAAATCCACAGATATGGTTTTTCATAAAATTAGTTTCGCTATTCAAAAAGGGCTTACGGCGCAGCTTGTTGCTCGCTTGCCTTCTACAACTGTGTAATTAAATTTTATATAAATTGCATAGTGATTAAGCTTTTAAACTTACGAGTACACATAAACCGACTTGAATAAGTATAGATAGTATCAAAGTTTTCAAACTCAGATCAATCCGAGCGGGTCAACCGGTTGACCTGATTTCGGTCGAAAAACGAGTCATATTGACTCGGGTTTTACATTTTCGAAACATGCCTAAACCCGCAATATTTTTTCACAAAATTAATATGAAGAATTGGTCGGAACATCATTACTCCGGATGACTTTTGTCACTAGTTATTGTCCATCGCATTAAAGAAATCTTTGATAACTCTGATGACCAAGAGGAGCACGTGAGTATGAGCCAAGACTCGAACTTCTCACTTTTTACCCATAGGATCACAAAAAATAGCTCTGATAACTCATGACTAAAGAAGCATCAAGTTGAATGTGCACGAGCCAATACTCGAACTAATATTAGTAAAATATTTACAAATCCAGCTTGTTAGTTATTTGCAGTGTTTAATCAAAGTAAAACTGATTACAAATAAAAATTAAGGATTCATACAAGTTATTGGTTTGGAAAACTAGAATCATTTTATGGTTTAAATTGATCAAATGTTGCAAACCAACAACATAATACTGATCTAATTTTGCATGAGCTAAATAGACTACTCTATATAAAATATATAAATTTTCTTATTTTTCATATGTGGGACTTCTTAACTCAGAAGGCAACGAGTCATCACACCTTAACACAAAAAAACACCCCGTCACGTTACCTTTTTCACTTCCACATTCACAAAAAAAACCATCTTATCATCACACCATTTCCACACCAACACACCAATGTTTCCACTTATTTTCATAAACTACCCTCAACAATTAATTTTTCAAATCTTAATTTACTTTATACATATAAAAAAACATTACATAAACATGAAAATAAAAACGTAAACGTAAACAATTTTTGTTTGAAAACTAAAACATTGATTCCAAAGCCGTTGGCTACTTTTTTTTTCAAATTAAAACATTTATAAACTTTTTTTTAAACTTTATAAACTTTTTTTAAAATTATTTATAAACTTTTTTTTAAACTTATATAAAGTTTTTTTTAAAACATTTATAAACTTTTTTTAGCATTGAAAATTAAAACGTTTATAAGTTTTTTTTTATAAAAAAAATAGCCGTTGGCTATTGTATTAAAAAAAATCAATTTTTTCAAAAATTTGAATTTAACCGTTTAAGGGGATGTTTTGAAACTAGTGAAAAACAAAAGGTGTAAACTAATAAGTGTGCAAGGGCAAAAATGAAAATTTCTTTTTAAACAGTCCTTCTACGGGCGTGGTTGTGCCAACGCCGTGGACCACGCGATTGATCACAGTGTGGTCACGCCGAGTCACGCAGGGCAACGCCGAGCCACACGGTGATGACTCCATTTGCTCTCATAGTGATGTTACGCACTACTTGAGTTGAGTATAAAATTAAGTTATAACAACCACTACAAAAAAAGTTTACTATTTAGACGTTTTTTTGGACGGTCTTGAAAGTGCCTAGTTTTATATTTTATTATATACGCATCTAACCGCGTAATAAGTTGCGTCTAAAAAACATAATATTTAATAAAGTTAAAAGCGTCCAAAAAAATTTGACTGTTAAAAATACGCAATAAATTATTTTTTCCCCAAATCATTCCTTTCTCCCCAAATACGAGATCATTGCAAATCATTCCTTTTATAAAACAACTTCATTAACAGGGTTTCCATAGCAAATCGGTGTTTCCATTCAAGCATCATTGTAATCGATAGTTAAACACTCGATTCAAACACTCGATTCAATTCGAGCATCGATCCAAACTCTCGATTCAATTCGATAGTTAAATCAGCAGCTAGGGTTTCAAATCGTTGATGAGGATCTTCAATATCAGCAGCTAGGGTTTCAAATCGATAGTTAAATCAGGCATCGATCCAATTGCAGCTAGGTATAAACCTTTTTAATCGGTTATTAGTTAAGTATGTGTTAATTATTGATTGCGTATGTGTTAATTGTTGATTGCGTCAATGGCAGCAGTTATCGCTTGTTAATTAGTTAAGTATGTGTTAATTATTGATTGCGTATGTGTTAATTGTTGATTGCGTCAGTTATTGTTTGTTACAGTTAGTTATATTTTACGGTTGCAGTTGTGATTCTGTTGGCGTATGTACATTTTACGGTTGCAGTTGTGATTCCATCAGTTATTTCTATGTATGATGCTTAGAAATTAGTTAACTTAGAACATGAATTGATTATATGATGCTTTACGTGTGATTCCGTCAGTTATCTCTATGTATGATGCTTTACGTGTGATCATATATGTTGTTCGATTTTCAGTATTGATTTGAATGTACTTAGATGCTCTTATTCATACGCCTTCGTAGAATAATGATGATTGCATGTAAATATGCCATCGTAGAATAATGATAATTGCATGTAATTAGAGCATTGACGCATGTTGTCATCAACTCTTTATCTTCTCAACGCGAGTTGTAGTATAAAGTATATAATTATTAATGAGAACCGAATGTAAGTTATTTTGAATAGTCATAATTTCACCTTTTCCTGGTCAATCTCGTGAGCGCTACGAAGCATTTCTGTCCTTGCATCATCCTCCTTGCTTTGTTTAGCCTCTTTGTACAATGGCTCCTCATGACTGTGCATCTCACAGTATTGCCTGACTTGGGCAACGGTGACATTCTCCTAATGCCCTAGAGAAATGACATCATCAAAAGCAAAAATCAGCTCGAAAGCATTCTTACAAATGCCTTCTTTGATATGCAGACTATGTATCGATATAGCATACTTTATTAGTTCATTTGATATGCAGACACTGTCTCGATCAAATTTATTGGACCCATGTGTATAAACTGATTTTGTGTTCTGCTTTCGAGATTTCTAGTTCTAGGATGCTATATGGGGGCTTTAATAGTAAGAGACAAATTGAACAACGATTTTTCTGATATGATAAAAGTATTTTTAGGTTTTCAGATTTTTATGACCACACACACCATATTGAAGCAGTATTTGATAGGTTAGAAGAATGAGGGGTGAGGAACTATCAAACGAAAACCGCTTTTTGTCAAAGAAGGTAGAGGCTCAGAGTAAGGAAATAGAGACTCAAAAAAGAGAAATACAGACTCAAAAAAGAGAAAAAGAGACATACAAAAAAGAGGTAGAGACTCAGAAAAAGCAAGTACACGCCCAAGGTTTGCAAATAAATGACATGGGAAAAAGGCTAAACGAGCTTTATGGAATGTTCAAAGTTGTTCAAATCGCGTTTTCGGATCTATATAATGATGCTTCTACCTCTGGTGTTGATGTTTCATGTGACAAACAGGTGAGTAGTTGGTTTTTTTTATCAAAGTAATATTTTTTATTTTCCTTGTTTGAAGTGTAGTTAGTTTTTCTTTCAGCCTTCTGGTGCATCACCCGTCATGGATCACTACTCACCCGTCATGGACCACTACTCACCTGCCATGGACCACTACCCGGGTATGAGTTTTATACCTATCGTTTCACCACTTTACATTAAACTTGTAAAAACAAACCATAGACATCAGATGATACAAGATAAACCAGTTGTCCTAATCAAATGATTATATTATTTGATGTTCACACCGTGTAAACTTTTACAAAATGATATCTTGATCCTGATCTTATGATTCAGGTAATGAAACATATGCACAAGTAGACGGGTTAGGTCGTGGTGGTGATTACCCAGACAATGGAACTAATATACAAGTGGACATGCCAGGGGGTGATTATCCAGATTATGGTTTGCTTCTCTACTATTATAGTCCTTATGCTAATATATCAATGAATGTTACTTACGGCCTTATAGTTAGACATGTTTCTATGGGCTCATCTATTCCCATGGTTTGCTTCTCTACTATTATACTACATCTGGTAGACTGTTGTTGCAGCGGGGTGGCTATAGTTGCAGTGGGCCATTTGTAATTGCAGCGGGTCGTCTGTAGTTGCAGCGGGTCGGCTGTAGTTGCAGCAGGTCTGGTTACACGATGTGCAACCCGTCAAGTCCTAAAGAATTGCACCCTAATAGCATTCACTAGGATTTAGGACCTGTATTATCTTTAAGAGGGGACTTAGAGAGAGTGACATAATGGAATTGAAAACGATAACAGTTCTAGATAACAGTATACTTTCGATGAATCCAACTTTTCTATTAATGCTTACTCGTTTAGTTTTCTCAAACAATGCTTATAGGTATGATAATCTAATAACCGTAATTTCTGTTTTTAGAGGTACTCAATTTTGTATACATTAGCTAAGCCCTATCATATTCGATTAAATAAAACATCTCTTCTCGTTATGTAGGAGCTTGTTGAAGAAGAAAAGACCAGCGATTGAAGATGCATAATTGTTGAAGAAGAAAGATCGTAATTGTTGAAGTCGAAGCTAACTTTCAGTACCTAAAATTATCAAAAAGTTGATTTAGTATTATGTAATTTCAGATTATGTTTTAAAATTGATTTAGTATTATGTAATTTCAGATTTAGTAGAATATTGAATTTCTGAATATGTAATTTTATTTTTTAAAAATGTAAAATTATCAAAAAGTTGACACATTAAAGTGTCCACTTTTAAGGTGACTTTTAAAAGTGTCCACTTTTTATCCAGAATCTGGACGCTTTTATATGTCATATAGTCAACTTTCTCCACGCTTTTTTTGCCTAAATTTTTGTGACACCAATATTGTGGACGCTAAAGAAAGCGTCTACTTTTCTGTTTAACACAAAGAAAATCGTCTAAGTATGCCAAAATAAGTGTCCAAATGTTTAGCATTTGTTGTAGTGAACGGTGGTGATGCACTTTAGGTTAGGCCAAAGTTTAGTCTATAATATTAGGATAAAATTACATAATTAAGGGCCAAGGATAAATGGTAGTTGTACATGTACTTGAAGTCTCCAAAGCTCCTCCTAAGAGCATCTACAATGCTAGCTTTTACAAAAGCTTTTAGCATTAATTGCATTGAATGCATAATACATCTAGTGTCCAAAGTTTTTATCAAAAACTTGAGAAGTATCAAGTCTTTCTTAAAAAGTCTTCTAAAAACCTTTCATGCAATGCTAAAAACCTTTTCATAAAGCTTTTCAAAATCATAAAAAGTCATTCACAACTTAACCCATTGTGGATGCTCTAAGTAGACTCGAGACTTTCCACCTAGTATCCCATCCTTTTTTTTTTGAACGGCAAAATTTTATTAAAAACTAGCAAGAAGCTAGAAAATTGTTCCACCTAGTATCCCATCCTGTTTAAGTTAACATCTTAAATGATCTTTTATCCACATAATCTTTGTGGTTGGCACATAAAATTTTCTCAATTGAGTACAAACTTGCAAGTTATTTCAATCTTCGAAAATTCAAGATCATTGTTCAAAATCAATTTAAAATTTTAATTATACGAGTTTTTGGAAAAAACAAATTAAGAATTATACAAGTTGATGGTTTCCATGGATGATCAAATGTTTGGTGTAACAAGATCAAATGTTTGGAAACCAACAACATAATACACATCCAATTTTGCATGAGCTATATATAAATATACACAAATTTTCTTATTTGTCCCATGTGGGGCTTCAACTCAAAGCGATGTTACACGTTATACACATGCCTCTTTAGTTGCTTGTTGCTTATAGAGTTGTAGGGACATTTATGCTGTTAATGCATGTCCTTCAATTTATACCCACACAAATTAGTGTTAATTTACATGATAAGTGTTTATGAGAGTACTTTAAAGTTCAGATGAAAACAATTAGAATGAAAAAGTTAGTAACTTATAGAAGTTATTAATCCTAAGATCTATACTGTTGTAATCACATAATACTATTCACAATTTACATAAAATTTGTAGACCAATCTGCATGACACACATTTTCTTCTTTAATCTATGTGCAACTAAAACTTTAAGGCCCCGTATAGTTCGCAGAATATTTTTAAGGGAATTGTAATCTTTGGAAAGAATTGTAATTTGATGTAATGGTAATTGAAAGAATGAGAATGTGTTGGAATATAATGTTGTGGAATTGTAATGGATAAAATATGAGATGTGTTTGATTGAGTTTGAACGTAATGTAATTTAATTTTTTTTATAAAACATAAAAATTTAATAAAAAATAATAGTTAAAATAAAATAATAAAAACATAAATAATTTAAAATAAAATAAACTTGTTATTTTAACTAAAAAATATTATTTTAATAAAAAAAAACTATTTTTATAAAATTATTATTTTAATAAAAATTATAGTTTTAATAAAATTTATTATTTTAATAAAAAAATATTAATTTAATAAAAATACTATTTTTTATTAAAATAAAATAATAACAATTTATATTATTTTAATATTTCAAAATTATAATAAAAAGAAATATTTATATTAATAAAATATTAAAATAAATAATAATAACAATAATTAAAAAATAAAATAATTAATTAAAATAATTATAAAATTATAAAAAAATAATAATAAAAATAATATAAAATAAAAAATAAATTAAATAAATAAATAATAAAATAAATATTATATAAAATAAATTCAAAATTTTAAAAAAAATATAAAATATAAATTTATAATTTTATAAATAATAATATAAAAATAATAATAAATAATAGTAATTAATAAAAAAAATTATTTTTAATAATTTTTTAATTTATTATATAATAATAAAAATAAATTTAATTTTATTATATTATTTTAATATAATAATATAATAATATAATAATAATATTTTTTTATTATATTAATTTAATAAAAATAATAATATAAATAAAAAAAATAATAATAATAATAGAGTTGATTATTATTAATTAATAATAATAATAATAATAGTGGTTTAAAGTATAAAATTACGAATTACGACGTAATTCAAAACATTCTATCCAAGTTCCTATGTAATCTAAAATACATCATTTGATGTAACTGTAATGTCCCAATTAAATTACGTAATATACCAAACGCCATATGTAATGTAAAGTGAATTACATTTCTCTCATTCTGTGAACCAAACAAATTATGTAATGTAATTGAATTACAATTACATTCAATTACATCCAATTACAACGCCACGAATTTATCTTAAGATAAGTCGATTTTTTTCTCAAACCAATAAGTATCGAAACATATAACTATCTCAAAACATTTTAGTAAATTTGTCTATATAGCGGTCTAGTTACATGCTAAAAAGCATTTTCTCGTCCTCGATTAAACAATCTATACATGAATTTAAAAGTTTATATAAAGTCATTATAAACTTTTACATGAATTCATCCAAAATATAATACGTGTAACTCAAAAACTAAATAGTAAATATATAACACAATTTGACAAATTTTACTTTACAACATAAATATATGTATAATTTTTGGAACTTTGTGAGTAACCATGGCAGACCTTTGCACCCACACACCTACACCAACGGTTTTAGAGACATAGCTTAAGGTGAGCATTATAGATTGCGGTTCGAGAAAAATAAAAAAGTCAAACCAAATCGGATTGATTGGACCAGATTGAACGTGTTTCGATTCAAAACATCTATTATCCGTGTAAACAAAACATCTATCAAATAATGCGTAACTCATAGTTGATGAAATACAAAATCCAGTACAAAAACACATAATAACGACATACACAAACCTCAATTTACACACTTCAAGTTCCTCGTAAGCAGACTTCCCATCTAGTATCAGATTCTCCTTAAAACCATTTGCTTTCTACCTATGCGGCTCAACAGCCTCATCGTACTTCTTGCCCATTGCCTCTTTCACACCCTCGAACCCTCGCCTGCTTTCGCCTCTGTTGCTTCGTACCCTTTCTTATCCTTCTCTTTAGCCAATTCAATAATTTCCACATAATGTGAAGATTGGCCAAAACATCATGACTCCAGACTACTTTCGTCATCGTTCATTGTCCACTCCACAAAAGATAGCTATAATATCTCTCATTACCAATATGAGCACATGTAGTGACTACGGGCCGAGACTCGAAATCATCACCTTTTATCCACAGAATCACAAAAAACAGTTCTAAAATTAAACCTAAAATAGTTGCACATAAAATGTTGCAAATAAGTTTATACAAGTTGTTGGTTGTTGTAAAACCTACAACAAACCTGGAAGCGATCTATGCGGAATCGCTAACTCGAAAAGAGAATCAACACACGCATGTGATAAAAGAAGTAACACACACTAGACCTAACGTTTACGTTTTATTGATCAACAGAAAAGATGATAACATGCAAAGACCCCTCCCCCCTCACCTCCTTGTTGTGGAGATGAGGGGGGAGAAAACCAACCCTAAACCGAGTTAAACTAAGCTGCTACAAAGGAGAAAAACTAGTCGACTTCTTAATCTTTGTATGTCCATCGTTACACACGTATGAATGTGTGTATATAGAGACATGTTAACCGATTATCTATTCTTATTTGACTAGGACTCTTCTAATGTTACACTATACCCCCTAAACATTCTAATATGTTACTAATAAATATAACATTGGTGTACACACTCAAACCAGTTTATACAATATTTGGTGTAAAGAGTCGAGATCATGATAGAACATGATCTAAAAAAAGAACAAAAGAAACCATCTCACCCATCCAATTAATTTTGATCCAACTGTCACAATTCAATCCCAACACTTGTATATAAACTCTAAAAAACATCAAATCTCCCTTTTTAATTTAAAAAATTTCCTCTCTGTACAATAAAAGCACACACTGGTGACCAAAAAACCATCCACCGGAGAATATCAATCTCTGCCGAAAATATATACACAGCGCCAGAATCATAATACAACGCCA
The DNA here is from genome assembly GCA_025667525.1 of Glebionis coronaria. NCBI lineage: Eukaryota > Viridiplantae > Streptophyta > Magnoliopsida > Asterales > Asteraceae > Glebionis > Glebionis coronaria. Next base: position 185,165 of record JANFOE010001616.1, on the reverse strand, counting down.
GAATCACAATAAAACGCCACCCACCTCACTCGAATCACAATAGAACTCGAAGAATCACAACAAAACTCGTCGAAATACCAAACCTCGCCGGAAAGTAGATGAGATGAAGAAGATGACTCAAGGTCTTTGTTTTCCAGGAAAGTGCCATTTTTGATTAAATAGAAAGACTTAGAACTGGTATTAAGTCAATGAGACTTGGGATAAAGATTTAGATCTTACAGACCAATAGTTGAAAATGTTTTGACCTTAAAATAAAGCCTAAATCCCAAAGTGTAAAGGGTTGTTACTTATTCTCAACTACTATAAAGTACTTATGTATTTCCTATGCATACATGATAAGGAGACCCATATTTTATGAACGATATATTCCAACTCAATCTTCATAGAAAATATTCTAATATGATTAGATATATGTAAATGTGCAAAGAAGCCAATTACTGTCATGTTCGAGCTCGATTCAGATTAAAACTTTAGCTTGGTCCATCGTTAGATTCAGAACTCTAGATCGGCATATGAAAACTCGAGCTCGAAGCTTGACTCGAGATCGATACTTAATATTTAAAACTCATAGTCGGTGAATACTCGATATTCCAACTTTGGGTCATCTTGTTTTCTTATAACTAAATGATATTTAACTTTTGATAATGTATTTTGTGAAAAATAATTTTGTACACGCCATACTTTTGAGGTTATTTATGAGAAAATCACATAATTACTACAGGTTTGTATACATAAAATTACGTGTGATTTGTCTCAAAATCACATGTAATTTTGCTAAAATCACATGTGATTTTTTTGTGAGCATAATGAAACACTAAGTGGGTCATTTGAAGCCTCGTATAAGAAGAATTTCTATATCAGTTGTGGGACGTTCATTAATGTAGAAAGAAGTTATAACACGTAATTATGTTTTGTTTTATACTGTTATCAAAAAATGTAAATCAAGTATAATAATTTCTTTATTGAAATAAACTAAATTTTTTGATATACGTTGCTTTATTGTGAAGAATTATATTTTGTTAATATGGAGTTGGTTGGATATTGTTATTAAAAAAGAAATTACATGTGATTTTGATAAATTACTTTTAATTTTGGTCTGAATTCTTTTGTGATACAAGCAAAATCACATGTAATTATCATCGAATCACATGTAATTCTAGCAAAATTACATGTGATTCAAACAAAATCACATGTAATTCTAAAAGCTAATTTTTTTTACATATTTTACATGAATAACAACATTCATTTTAATATATTGACATAATTACATTTTATTCAAACAAAATGACATGTGATCCATCTTAAGTGAGTTTGTTAAAAGAAGTTAAGGTTTTGAAATGCTTGAATCACATGTAATGCAAGCAAAATCACATGTAATTATAACCAAATCACATGTAATTCAATCAAAATTACATGTGATTCAAACAAAATCACATTTAATTTAAAAGCCAGTTTGGTTTAAGTATGTTATATAAATGAAAAAAGACATTTTAACATAATGACAGAATTACATGTGATTCTAAAAAATCACATGTAATTCATTTAAAGTGTGTTTAGTATTTAAAGTTTCAAAATGCTTGAATCACATGTCATACAAGCAAAATCACATGTAATTATGACTGAATCACTTGTAATTCAATCAAAATTACACATGTGATTTTATTTTGAATCACATGTGATTTTGCACAAATCACATGTGATTTTGCACAAATCACATGTGATTTTATTTTGAATCACAATGATTTAAAATCACATGTGATCTTGCACATATCACATGTGATTGAGCTTTAATGCACGAAACGATTTTCAGTTGAAAATTATTGTTATCACCTGCCATTGCTAAGGTCTAGTTAATTAAGGGAATCATAACTCTTTTTATTATTTTTTATTATTTTTTTTCCCAGATCCACACGCTCCTCCTCCAGCACCATCTGCACCACAGAACCACTTGCTCCACCCGAACTACCGCCCAACTAGAGCCGCTAGCTCCATCATTCATGTTGGCCATGAATTCAGTTAAGGATGCAGCAACTTGTTTACCAATAACTTGCCGCATATGTGCTCAGTCATATTTTTGGCGACATGATTCTAGTACAACGCAAATCATAAAATGAACGAATGCTTAGAAAAAAGGGATAATTAAAATGAACAAATGGTTTAAAATGAACGAATGATTAAAAGAAGCAAGCAAGGAAAGATAATAATTGAACATAAGACTTAGGAACCAGAAGATAGTCAGTGATTTAAAATCACATGTAATTTTCCACAAATCACATGTGATTTTATTTTGAATCATAATGATTTAAAATTGCATGTAATTTTGCACAAATCACATGTAATTTTGCACAAATCACATGTGATTTATCTTGAATCCCAATGATTTAAAATCACATGTGATTTTGCAAAATTGCTGAGGATTATACAAAATCATTCATGATTTTATTGGTAATTTTGCATTGGTATTTTTCACAAATCACTAGTGATTTTTCACAAATCACTTTTGGTTTTTCACAAATCGCTAGACAAATCACGGGTGATATTGCATAAATAATGATATAGTTACAAAATAATCACCAAGTTTATTTTCTGATATATTTAAAAAATCATATGTAGTTACCATCGAATCACATGCAATTCAAGCAGAATTACATGTGATTCAACAAAATCAAATGTGATTTAATATATTAACTGAATTACACATGATTAAAAAAATCACATGTGATTCATTTAAAGTGGGTTTGTTAAAAAAAGTTAAGGTTTCGGAATGCTTGAATCACATGTAATGCAACCAAAATCACATGTAATTATCACCGAATCACATGTAATTCAGAAGTCAATTTGTTTTACATATATTTTTTTTGGGTAGAGGGGACTCCACCTCAGTAAAATGAACATATTTTATATTAATGTCAACAAAAATTTTAATATATTGACATAATTACATGTGATTCAAACATTTTAATGTAATTCACATAAATCACATGTGATTTTAAAATAATAACGAAAATATTTTTGTCATTTAATAGACGGTTATTTTCATATACTTTTAACGATTTTACAATGTTGAAATTTTCGTAAAACAAATACACGTGAATTTCATAAATTGCATGTGACATTACAAATTTTGGGATTTATAAAATAATAAACCAAACATTAATTTTCGAGAATCACATGTAATTTTTCGAGAATTACATGTGATTTTTTTACGAAATTTTTTTAAAAAAGTTCACCGAAAGTATATAGAAGTGCATATCTATAGAAAGATAATTTAATTCTCGTCGCGACGGTATAATTATTTTTTCATAACGATTAACGGTTTGAGAGGTATTTAATTTTAAAGAAATAGGATGAAAGTGTGTTTTTTTTAATTAGATTTAAAAAGATTAATATACATCATTATATGTGATTTAAATGAATGTTAGAGATTTCTTCATTTTTTTCTTTTTTGGATACATGTTCTTTATGAAACTTTTGTCTTGATGTAAATTGATCAAATGTTGCAAACCACCAACATAATACTACCATTCTGTATAAAATACATAAATTTGCTTCTTTGTCCCAACTCAAAGCGATGTTAAGCGCTACTTTAGTATATAAGTTATAACCAGTTCAAAAAAAAGTATATAAGTTATAAAATCGGTTGGGATGCACTTGTGTTAGGCCAAAGTTTAGTCTATAATATTAGGATTAAATTACATGTACTTCAAGTCAATTAAGGGCTAAGGATAAATGGTCGTTGTACATGTACTTCAAGTCTCCAAGCTAGGTTATCATCAGAGACTCCATATGACGTTTAATTGATCTGTTGAAACGACGAGGAGAAATACAGAGATTTACGACCAACTCCCTTACCACCAAAATTCGTCCATGTCTTGCCAATCTTGCTGGTGACTATTTTGTCGATGGTGTTAATAAGATTCACTTTGAGATTGTAGATCGACCAGTATGTCTTGAAACTACTTCTATTAAGTTAAGATATTGCTCGTTAGATGTATGCTACGATGCCCCTTGGATTAAGCGTTAAAATTTACGAATACACTAATCAACTTTCGTAAGTATAATATAGAACAGATCAAATATACATGTACACGATTGCCACTTCTAATAAATATAATCTCAAGATACGCCTATTTACTCTCTAAGGACGTGTTTGGTTCACTGTTATAATAACTATAGGCTTGGGATTGAGGGAAAAGGAAAACCATTGTTTGGTTACTTTTTTTAAGCTATAAAATAGTAACTGATACCCCTAATTAAGGGTTATAGCAAAAGTAACCTTCATCCCCTAATTTTCTGACAGTGCTTTGAAACTTGTTCTTTTTGTTGAATTTAATTATTTTTTTATTTAATTTGATTCCTTTTATATAAATAAAAATACATTAATTTGAATTATATATATTTTTAATTTTATTTAAATATTAAAATAACATAATATTCTAAACCTTTAACAAATCAAACATTACTTTTCATTTAATAATACTTAATCCTAAACCCCTCACTTTATAAACCCACATCTAAAGTAAAACCTGACTTACAACCAAACGGACCCTAAATTAAATCTAAGTTAACGTCTTAAATGTTATTGTTTTTTGTCTTGATAAGCTAATTGTATTCTTCGATCTATGTGGGACTTAACTTAAAGTATTGTATTTTTTAAGAAGAATTGTTTTTCAAATAAATTATAAGTGATTGGTTTGGGATCCTACTAAATTGACACCACATTCACTAATTAAACACTAATGTAACTTTTTATTTACACTTTAGGTGTCAAAAACATTAATGGTTGACATGCCTTATTAATTAATCATCATAATTAATTTCTTTATCATTAATACCTAATTTACTCTGTAATTGATTTTTTAAAATTTGGATGTTTAATTTATTTGAAAGTTGGTTAACTTATTTTTTGTTATAATTTTAACGCAAGGCTATCAAATATGTCATCAATGATGGTTTATTTTTTTTTATTATTTTGTTAGATGATTTTTTTTGGTTGCTTTGTGGTTTTTTTTTTTAATTTTAATCCTAGCATTGTATTTGTGTAGTGCGACAAATACACCAACGGATATTTATCGCCTATTTTTTCACGATAAAGTTAATGTTTCTAGAAATGATAAAAACATAAAATACGTAAAATATATGAATATCAATGTTAAATATATGTAAAAATATAACGCTTCCGTGGTTGATGATTTTTTTTAATGCTCACTCATATATCTGTAAAATCACAAAATAAACAAATAAATTTAAAGTTTTATATGTTTTTACTTCTAAATGACAAAATATAGCGAATTGACGTCAACAACTAAGTTTATACTACTTTCGTTCCAAATTTATTACTGTATATACTATTCCATTTTTATTTGGCCCAAATTATTGTCCAATTCCTAAAATAGATTACACTATTATCAATTTAAAAGTATAAGAAGATTAAAAAAATAATAAGTTGCTTGTATCATTAATTGCTAGTCTTAATAATATTAAGTTTAATAATTAATATAATCATTAGTGTTATTTAATGCTAATTTTACATTGTTTTTTGTAAACTCTAATTACTTTAGAGCACAGGGTACGGCAATTTTTTGCCTCGCGCCGTGCGAAAACGCGACCCCACGGCGCGAGAAACCACACCCCACTTGGCGTTTTCGTGCCTCGCGCCGAGGGGACGGCGCGCGTTTTCGCACGAAAACGCGAGACACGAAAACGCGAGACCGTACCCGGTCTCGCGTTTTCGTGTCTCGCGTTTTCGTGCATATTTATTTTTATTTTTTTTTTTTTTTATTTTTTTTTTTTTTTTGAAAAAATTTATAGCCGTTGGAATTGATTTTTTGACCGTTGGAATTGATTTTTTGACCGTTTGAGGTCCGTTTTTTTCAAAAAAAACCTAATTTTTTACCTATAAAACTCCCATTTTCACCTATAAATCACATACAATTCACCAATTTCACCTCAACAATTTAAAATGGAAGACATTCCCGATATGTATGAGTATTACTCCACACTTGATATGAATAATTACGCGCAATACATCGATTATTTAGATCGAATAGACGAAGTTGAAGACGAAAGAAACTCGTATACAAGACGCTACATTCCACGTGAAAGAGAATTGGCGGAAGAAAAACTACAACGAGATTATTTTGGGGATGAAGATACGCCACCTATATATCCGGAAGAATATTTTCGACGAAGGTATCGTATGAGCTCCACTTTATTTAATAAAATTGTTAGTGATATACAAAATTATAATGCCGACCCGTTGCCCGAATACTTCCATTTTTTTAAGCAACGTGTAGATGCAACGGGTCGTTTGGGGTTTTCTACTCGTTTGAAATGTACATCCGCCATACGCCAATTGGCATATGGTTCAAGCCCCGATGCATTTGACGAGTATTTGCAATGTGCGGCACGTTGTTCCCGTGAATGCTTATGGCATTTTACTAAATGCATATACATATTGTATGTTGAAGAATATTTGAGAAAACCTAATTTAGCGGATGTCCAACATGTATATGATTTACATGAGAAGAAACACGGTCTTCCGGGAATGCTAGGGAGCATAGATTGTATGCATTGGGAATGGGTTAAATGCCCCAAGGCGTTACATGGTCAATTTAAAAATAGATGTAAAAAATACCCGACTATAATGCTTGAGGCCGTAGCCGATCAACAATTATGGTTTTGGCATGCATATTTTGGGGTACCAGGTGCAAATAACGACCTTAATGTGTTAAATGGTTCACCGTTATTTGATGACCTTCTAGCCGATAGAGCTCCCGAAACTCCGTTTGAAGTCAACGGGAATACTTATAACAAAGGTTATTATTTAGCGGATGGTATTTATCCACAATGGTCTACTTTTGTCAAAGCTTTTAGTGTCGCTAGGGATGCAAAAACATTGAAGTTTAAGAAGGTTCAAGAAAGTGCAAGAAAAGATGTTGAAAGAGCCTTTGGTGTGCTACAAGGTCGGTGGGGAATTATACAACAACCGGCACGAGCGTATCAAATGAACGTCATTAGGAGAATTATGTACACTTGCATTATATTACACAACATGATACTGAAAGACCAAAAGTTCGATATAAGTGAATATATGCACATGTACGTTTCTCCGGAACCCAACATTACACGTACTTGGGTCGAACGATGCGAAAGACAACAAATGAAAACAAAAGAACTTCGGGATAGAGCAACGCACGAAGACCTTCGATACGACCTTGTTGCACACTTGTGGAATCAAGAAGAAGAGCAATAAATGTACTTTTTTTTATATTTGTAATTTTTTTTTTTTTTGTAATCTTTTTTTTAATTTTCGTATTTTTTTTTAATTTATGTACTTTTTTTTAATTTTAATGAAATGTTTAATAAATTTGTTTTATAAATTTTTTATAATTTTGTTTTTAATTTTTTTTTTTTAATAAGTAGTGGGTCCCACAAAAACACCACGGCTCAAGCCAACCAGGGAGCCTCAAATGTGGTGTTTTCGTGTTCCTGATGTGGTGGGATCATTTACCCATCACACACCACACCCCTTGAAAAAGTTGGTGTTTTCCCACGGCTCAGCACGACGGCACCAAACCACACCCTGTGCTCTTAGTAATTTTAATTTTATCTGGGGACGAGCAAAACATACTAAAAACCAAACTGAAAAACTGAGCCGAACTGATTTGATTGAAATTGAACCGGTCATATTTATGACTTTCAGTTCAATATATTTATGACTTTTGATCTACTTCAAGATAATATGTCGGTCTATTTACATTGGGGAGATGATTTGCACACTCATAAAATTGATTGGGACACTCACAGTACAAGTAAATAAATCATACTATAAAACACAGTACAACTCTGTAATGCATACTGTTGAGTGTCCCAATCAATTTCATGAGTGTGTCAATCAATTCCCATTTAGATTTTTAGCCGTGTCCTGTTAAACTGGATATTAGATATTTTCATAGAAGACTCATTATCAGAATATAGTTGCATTGATGGTGCTAATGTTATACCGAGATCTCTTAAAATCTTTTTTATCCATAGTAGCTCGCATACTCTGTGAACCACTTCTCTTAAGGGCTAATTTAAAAATTGTCTCATGAGGTGTTTGGTTTTTGTCAAATGTCCAAAAAAAAATTAATTAGGTAATTACCCATATTCGACCTTATTCGACCTTATTCGACCCTATTCGACCTTATTCGACCCTATTCGACCTTATTCGACTTATAAAAAAAAATAAAAAAAAATTTATTTTTTTATTTTTTTTTTAATTATTTTTTATTTTTTTTATAAGTCGAATAAGGTCGAATAGGGTCGAATATGGTCGAATAAGGTCGAATAAGGTCGAATAGGGTCGAATAAGGTCGAATAAATGATAATTGTCTAATTAATTTTTTTTTAGGACATTTGAAAAAAACCAAACACCTCATGGGACAATTTTTAAATTAACCCTTCTCTTAATCCAGGTTTTGCACTTGATCTTTACACTACTTTTTGTTTTTTGCTTCTCATGTAACAAGATTTCCTACTACAAATGTGAAATATCCTTAAGTGGATTTTTCATATGTTCTATCTCCAGCCCTAGTCTCCATCCATGTACCCTGTTTATCATGTCCATCCCGGACTAACTCGAGTTCAACCACGGAAGGAGGGAGTCAAACTGCGGAAGGGAATGAATCTTTTCGTGAAAGGGAAGGAGCCCAGTAAGGAGTCGAGCCGTGAGGAAGGAAGGAGTACAGACCATTCTGGGCTATCCATCTATACGTCGCAAGAAAATTAGACCACCCAATAGACTAACTAGCGTGGTGTTGTATCGCAAGGGTTCACGAAAACCCGCTTAATAGATGTATTTTGCCTAGTGCAAATTCTAGTTAAAACCGCGTCATTTGTTTTGTTGTTTTATATTTGTAATTGTATATAAAAAAATTAGGAGCTTATATAAGTAAGTAATGTTTTCATAAGCTCAGGTTAAACTTTTTTTCGTAACCGGATCAAATGTCACACCACTAACATTATATTTATCCCAATTCATATGATTTATAAATACCACTCTTTATAATAGCAAACGGTGTCACGGCGAGGGGCCCTCGCCGGTCCGAGGTGGCACCCTCGCCGGTGCCCGCCGTGACACCGACCCCCTATTCGTCGCTCCCTATTCGCCAAACTTCAACGAGCTGAAAAGGAGAAAAAGTAGGCCCCACTCAATTTTAAACCGTTTCATAACGGTTATATTTAAAAAAAAAAATTTAATTTATTTATTTTCCTATATGTACACACACTACATTCACAATATACACACACTACATTCACAAATTTACACCTACAATCACAAAAAAATGTCAAACTTCCCAAATGATTACCCCTCCTACTCGCAACTTCTTAGCCAAAGCACGGATCCGAATCAATCGTCGTCCTCTTCTCCGGCGACGCAGTCTGGCCAATGCTCCGGTCAATTCGCAACCCTCCCACCATTTTCGCATCAATACTTTCCAAACTTGTCACCCCAACAAATCTAATATAATCAACTACTTGCTTTGCAACAATCCCAATGTAATCCATCTCAGTTTAATCAATCGCAGTTTAATCCTAATCCATCTCAAAGTCAACAAGTTCCTGAAACACAATTCAAAATACCAGCACCGCAACCTCCACCACAAAAAAAAGTAGTAGTCAGTATTGTATTTTTTTTCGTATTGTTTTTTTCCGTATTTTTTTAAGTATTTGTATTTTTATTTGAAGTATTTTTAATTTTTAATTTTATGAAATGAATTTTTATTTTGTGTGAAAAATGAAAAAAGAAATAAAATGGTGAGTGGTAGGACTCAAGTGAAGAGGAGAGAGACTAGTTGTGAGTGAGGGGGTGTTTAGTTGGTTTTTTGTTTTGGTTAGTTGAGATGATGTGTCGCTGAGGTGGCACAAGTGAAGAGATTTAACCTCTTCGTGACACCTTTTACTCTAAACATGCACAAATTCTTCTCTTTTCCCCATGCATGTGGGACTTCAAACTCGATACACATTTACCCAGGCAATACCAAACAAGGAAGTTGATCTAAGGGAAACTTACCAAAATAGTCTATTGCTCTGGTTTCAATTCTTAAAGAAGCCCAAAATGCACTCGTTTCCAAGAGAGGACCAATTTTTTAAGACAACAGGACAATCGTAGCAGAATTTGACACTTAGCAAATTACGTCAGTTTGTGTCGATACACATAAGAAGAAAACGGACAGTTAAAGAAAAGATGCCTATGAGAGTCCATACAAGCACTGCATAACGGGCAAGTAGCATTACTAATAATAGTACCCCATTTAACTAACATATCCTAAGTTTTAAACCTACCATTAACAGCCAGCCACAAAATAAAAGTATGCCTAGGTATGCAAGCAGAAAACCATACATGGTTGAACCACATAACCATAGGCTTGTCAATCCTTAAAGAATTACAAACCTCTCTAACACTGAAAATCATCTCATTCCTATTTTTATCAAACCAAATCATTTTATCATCTATATCATTAAGATTAGGGACCGACACATCAACCACTATGCACTACTGAGGAAAACACTCCTTTTAATTATCCCTTCTACGGAAGTAATAGTGAAAATGAAGTCCCTATTGTCGTAGTTCTGGTTTTTGAGGGGTGTGTGTATAATCAGAGCTGGCCTTCTATAGTTGGGGGTTTATGCACTACTGGTGAAAGCCTTGATCTTGTCTATCCCTTCCATGGTAGTTTTTGTGTAGATGAAGGGAGCACTTCTATGGTTCTGGTTTTCAGGGTCTTGGTGAATAACCAGCGCTGCCCCTTAATCTTGGTGGATAGTTATGATTTAGTGAGTTTGGTGGTGTTGAGTGGTAGCGGGGATATTTGTCTCTTATTGTTCCTGGCTTATACTTCTGACATTGCTTCTGGTGAGTTTGTTTGGTATGGTTATGTGGATCTAGACTTGCTGATTTCTACTTGCTGGTGCTTCTATTGCTAGAGTGGAGACCAAAAGTTTCACGAAAGATCTATGGGTCTCATCACCCATGGTTTTGTCCTGTGTAAAAGCCTTTGGGTATTGGTTTCTTCTTACATGGTTATTATTTACTCTGGTAAGTTCCTGTGGTGGATTGAAGGTTTTTTTAATGATGCTTTTGTCTTCTGTACAGCTTGCTATATATGTTGTTTTATGGTATGATTATGGGAAGGCTCATTCTTTGTTGTACTCTTTCCCTTATCATGGTTTCCTACTAGGTTTACATGATAAGGGTTTTGAGTAGGCAAAAAGTTTGAGCTGATACATTGGCCCTTCCCTTTGTGTTTTTACATTTGTCTGATGGTGTTAGCAGGTGTCTTTGCTTGCTCCTCTTTTGTTCTTGCCTTTGGAAGTAAGCCTATTGTGATGGATTGGGCTTTGAGGTTCTTCCCTTTTTGGGGTTGTTCTTTTGGAGTTCCATTGATTCAGAAGTATGTATTTATTTTTTAGTGGTGAGATTGAGGTTTGGTGTGCCATGGATATGCAGACTCTTGGTCATTTTGTTTTATTGATCAAGTTGTCTTATGGTTATAGGCTGTCTATTGTAGTTTTTGTATATGAGCTTGGGTATTGTCTAATGCATTTGTTTTTTGGTTTAAGCCTAAGTTTTGTTAGGGATGTGTCCTAACAGTTTGGTTCTTGGTGTTTTGGTTCTATTAATACTCTTTCCTTCATTTCTAATAAAATTTACCTTTTAGCAAAAAAAAAAAAAGTTTTAGATCGGAGACAAGTTTTCCGGTCGACAAGTTTGTTGACTTGGATGAACTTAAATTTAGGGATAGTTTAAAACAACAAAAACAGTTTTTTTTTGTTAATTTTCCACCTCACTGGAATTATAATCTTCATCGTGCTGGGTAATTTTCTTTTATTCTTGCTACCGTCAGTGTTAGTTTATGCTAGTTTTGTATTCAAGTTATGTATCCAAAATTTCGGAAAGAAGTTTTATATATCAGTAATTACAGTATTTACGTGACACAAAAACTTGGGACTAGATTTATTAAAAAAAAGGAATTTATACAAACAATTACATTACGCCACAAACATGCATCGGGTTCCCGTGAATAGGCCCGTTCGTGTGTTTGGGTATAAACGCAATAGATTTAATTTTCAAAGTAAAGTTTTAAAAACAATTATACATGCTATATCGATTAATATACTTAATTAGATTATAGTTATTCTCACCTTTTTTATTTTTAATCATGACCAAACCTATCACCCTGAAAAATTGCCAATCATAATAAATTGGGAAGAAACCTTCTCGACAAACACTAACGCCCGTAAAAAAATGATGATTTGAGATTTAAATATCGGCAAAGATGCCTTGCACAATGCACACAATCATCTATTTTTTTATCTCTAACTTTTTTTTTCGACATAGCTATGCCAAAAAGTGAAAATGAAGTGTACCTAATTTTTTTAACTTTTTTTACTTTTTAGTGCGTTCAATAGTCACGAAATGGATAAAAGAATTCTTTCAATATTATAAATTTTAAAAACTTATAACTCTAAAAAAGATTGAGTGGGTAAGGAAAATAAATGACTTGGGTAACGAAAACAACGTACTCTGTATATAATATTTTCCCACCGTCTCTAAATAAATATTCACTTTAACTTTTTTCGGTTATTCTTGTTTAACTTTGATCTTAAATATTTACGTTTGTGTTATATAATAGTTGATGCAAAATATATATGAATTGTGTTTTAAATGTATTTATATTGATATAATTTTTATTAAATAATATATAATACAGACACTAATATTTATGTTCCACCTTTTTAAAAAAAATTAAATATCTTATAAACGGTAAACCGTCAAGTGAAAAGAAACACACTATTACAATAAGAATTAAATCATCTTTCTAACGAGGGGCACATGTATATACTTTCGACGAATTTTTGTTTTCCTGAGAAAATCATATATGATTCGTATCACGGATCATATATGATTTTCCAAAATCATATATGATTCGAGTACGAATCATATATGATTTTCTCAAAAAAAAAAATTTGGTCGAAAATATATACATGAGTCCCTCATTAAAAAGATAATATAAGTCTCGTCACAATAGTATGTCTCGTTTTGCATAACGATTAACGATTTATAGGATATTTAATTTTTTTTAAAATAAATTCTTTTTATTAGATGAATAAAATGGGTGATTGTGATTTAGTTTCCACTAATAAAAAAGTATATGTTGAACTTTCTCTTTCTTTTTTTTTTCTTTTCTGTAAATGAAAAAAAAATTAACCATACAAAAAGTTACTGTATAATTTTAAAAATGATTGAAGGGAAGGTGGGTAAAGAAAAATGGCTGGTGTGTGTCAATCGCCAATTATATTCTCCACAAACTACTAACAGCTGTAAAGAAGTCATATGGTATCCGAAACGATAAGATGGCACTTTTTTTTGGCTAAAGTTACAGATCATTAATGCTTTTTTTGCTATTCTAGGACGGACACAAAAGGTATTCCTAATACGATTTTAGTAAGAGAAAAATTCTGTTTTAAGCCATGTTTCTATGTTGTATACTTTTTATGGCCAGATAATAAAAAATTTCTTGTTATTGTCATGTTTTATTTAAACATGCTCTACTCTATTCAAACGTGATTTATTTGATCGTTTCACATACATTCCAGGGGAGACTCTACATGATTATTATTGGTGATTCACTACACTCATGAATGATTTAAATGTCTATAATCTTTCCATTGCTCAGTTTCAGATCAACACTAAGTTTCTGAATACGCTACCTGCGGAGTGGAGACAATATGTCACTGATGTGAAGTTGATTTGTGATTTGCACAAATCAAACTTAGATCAATTGTACTCTTTCTTGCAGCAACAGGAAAGGCGTGTGATAATGAAACGTATGTCTCAAGGATACTCTCCCGAACCATTGGCGTTAATGGAAAATCATCCAAGTTTGTCATATAACAACATATCTTCTGCTATGGGACATCATGCTTACAGTCAGCCAGCTTATCGCACTCCAAGCTTTCCATAGTACTCTATCTTACCCCAACCACTCACATCATATCCGAATCAATATCAGCATCAAGCATCACCATCACCAAGGGATCCACATCCATCTCCATCAACTTATGGTCGGCAAGGGTATTCACCTTACCAATCTCCTCTGGTTCCTGCAGTCACTTATCCAACCCCTGAAGTAGGTCAGTCACGCTACTCACAACACGTCGGTGCTCCTTCTCATGTGTATGACGTTCCTCCAGCACCAGTTTTGTACTGTGATGATGAGGTGCCAGTCCCTGAACTAAGAGAAAGCGATAATCCAGTTGAAGTATTAGCCAAGATGTCTGCCTATCTCACTCAAACATTGAGTAAACAAGGGTATAGAAGACCATCTCCAACAAACAATCAATTGAGGATTTCTTCTAACTCTCGTCAACAAGCTACCATTCAAGATGGCAGGGTCATGGTTCAACCAATTCAGGGGCGCCCAAGTTCTTCAATTCCTGTTGTTAGTACTTACACCACTGCTGCTTCAAAGGGTAAGGCTACATGCACATTGAAGATGATCACCTGCTACAACTGTAAGGGAGAAGGGCATATGGATAAGGATTGTAAGCAACCAAAAAGGAAAAGAGATGGTACATGGTTTCAAGAGAAACTATATCTGGTAAATGCTCAAGCACAGGGTCGGGAATTAGATGAGGAGGAGTTGGCATTTCTTGCGGATCCGGGAGTTGCAGAAAATGAGGGAATCACAGCAACCAACACTCAGAATGCAGCATATCAAGCAGATGATCTTGATGCATATGACTCCGACTGTGATGACTTCAATACTTCAAAGGCAGCTCTCATGGCACATATCTCACTCTATGGGTCTGACAGAATCTCTGAGGTACCAAGTTGTAACAATGATACTAATATTGTACCTTATCGAGTTGGGCAAGGGTCTCAGTATCAGGAAGCGCCCTCGGTGGTGAGTAATTCAAACGAGGAGATGCGCAATGATAGCAATATCAGTGCAAGTCCCCAGACTTTGTGTAAAACCCGCCTAAAAATGCCATGAAAAAAAAGTCATAAGTACACAACAAGTAATAACGTATATTTAAATTACAACACAAAAAGTAATATAATTGTCAATTTTTTTTTTCTAAAAGAAGGTTAATTATTTAGACGAAAATAAATAAAATTTATTTCCTAAGTCTTACTATGAAAATTAAGAGAACGTATTTTAGACAAATAATAATTAAGTCATAACCTCACTGAGCTATACATGTGATATGGAAACATGAATTTCATTTTCTGCTTTTATAAATGAACGAATATTTTTTTATTATAAATCTCAGATTTTGTCTAATAATCAGTTACAATCCCACATTAATTACTTCCTCCAGAATGCGAATCTTTTATTTAATTTTGTATAATAACCAGTTATGAGTCACTAAATGAGGATAATTATTCGGTCAGCAATATCTCAAATCTCGTAATATCCGAGTTGTTTGTTAAGCATACTATATATTTCATCTGCTCTTGTACATATCAGCAAAATTTCAAAAGAAAACATTGGGCCGAGAAGTCACAACAATTTCTAAATCAAAAAATTAATTTTCATGTTAAAGGAGTCTTCAAGAGTATGAGTTTGTGTTAAGGTTTGCAATATACAAGTTATAAGATCTAGTCCGTATTGCAGTTCTATTTCGAATTTAGTTTCGGTTCGTGCCATGGTCAGAGAGTAGCATAAACCAGTTGGTTCACGTATGGTTATCGTTGGAGTTGTGCTTTGGTTCATAATCGGTTAGGCCTGGTTCGAACTCGGTTGTGGCTGCGGCGTCTACATGTGTTCGATCGTTCGTGCATGGATCATGTTCACGACCATGCAAAGTTCGGTTCCACTTTGAACATTTAAGGTTAGAACTTCATATACGTTGCGTTTCGATTTTGGTTTACATCTCGACCGTGTTGCTAGAGTCGAGTTACTTGTCGATATTGTGTCCCCAGTTCGAGGTATGCGAGTAGACTCGATCGTGTCACGTCTAGATCGAAAGACAGATCGAGGTTTGTTCGCTGGTAATTAGAGTTAGAAAGTCGCAGGGTTTTAGGCTCAATGGTTCATGTACGTTTGGGGTGGGATATCGCACCTCGTCGAATTCGTATGTTTTGTGCTCGAATTGGTGTTCACACTCTGTGTTGGCTTCGTTTGATCGGGTTAGAGGTAAATATCTTACCCTGATCTTAATAGATAATTGGAGACTATACATTATATGTATTATACATACAAGTTGTGCATAGATCAGATTTACATTGGCTAATAATACTTTGCAACGACAAAAGATGAGAAAACAGAAGATATAATGCTATGACATCGAAATATTACACGACTGATTGAAGCAAGATACTTAAGTTATAATATGTAATTTTAGTAAAGATGTGTCTTTCTGCATCCATTTAATATAGCACAGTTCGACTTCGTAATGTAAACGTTTTTGAAGGACTAGTAATAATACGTAATCATGTTAATATATATGAAGTTTCAAGTATGGTTTGTTTCCATTCGTGTATGAAATGTCACATGTTGATATAATAGAATGGGTATAAATCTTAATATAATAAAAATGTGTTTAAATTAAAAGATTAAACGATTAATTAGTTGTGTCCTTATTAATTCGCAGTCGGTAAATTTATGTTAACCTTTGGATCTTAGTTTCAAGAATGGCTAAGTTCACGTGAAGTCAGAGTAGGCTTTCTGTCTGTTTGCTCTCAGTCAGTTACAGGACACGAGGTACGGATTTTCCGTCCTTTCAGTAAGGACTTCCTTTCCTATGCATGATTAGGATTCCCCATCTGCAGCCAAATGTTTTTTTCCCCAGTATGTGTTTAAGCTTATCAGTAATCATGTTAATAACTAAATAAATTGCCTGAGTATTATATACAAGCATGACCAGTTTATGTAGTAGTTACGGAGATACCGTAACCATGGCACTAGAGGCACCGGTGTCGTGACTCACATGCAGGAGAGTGATATCCTGCATCGTCCCACTCATGTTCAGTTTGGCCATTTTATCAGTATGTTTAGTAGGGCGTATGGATGCATCCTAGGCTTATCAGTTTACAAGTTATCAGGGTGAATGTGGTGTGTGCTCTACATCCTTCACATTGGAGCTGATCCCTCCACCCAACACAGTATTTAGAGGTCACCCCTCTACAATTATTTAGAGGTCACCCATCTACAGCATGACGAGGTCACCCCTCTATGTATTCATGCAACAGTTGTTACAGCACATGACCTATATAAGCTCTTGGCAATTAAAATATAGTAAATGCATGTTATACAGATTTAACAGATAACAGTTCAGCTTCATTATTGATAAATCAGACTTTACAGTTTATTTACAGATTTCAGCTGTAACTTTACTTATCAGTCTTACAGCTTTAGTATTCTATCAACTGTTTCATTCAGTATATTCTTATCATGCATTATATCCGTTCACTGAGCGTTATGCTCAGCCGTAGTTCTTTGCATGTTCTAACGGCAGGTACACAAGGACGCTCTTAGGATTCTGAGAGCATGTGCATTTGGATGGAAGTTAACTAAACTTCTTACTTCATGCACTTCTTACCTAATTTTGCTTATTTGGACATTGTTTAGTCCTTTCCTTCAGTATTTTACTTTTCATGTTTTGAGCTTATGTTTGGATTACCGATGTTTGATTCCGGTAACTCCTTTATGGTCAGTTAATGTTTTAGGACATTTACCTTATGCTTTGATGACATGCCATAAATACACGTAACGGTTCACTTATCCAAGTGGGGTGCTACAATTATGGTATCAGAGCTATAGGTTCGACCTGTAGGCTCTAAGACTTGACCTGTGACTAGTGGGTAGTCACCAGGAACTTTCCAGATTTTGGCGTTGTTATCTTTCATGTTTCTCGTGCATTTATCAGTCAGTTTTCTTCAGTTATCAGTCAGTTGTTTTCTTAATGTTTTGACTAAATGAAAGGCTGGTACAGGACTGGCCATATTTAGTCACATGTGCCTTTCTGTGAATTTTGTTTTGGTGAACCGACCCATAGGCGTTCACCCTTGTCCGTTCATATTTTGTATTGGTAAACCGACCATATGCGTTTACTCTTACTCATGACACATTCATGTTTTCAATCAAATATTACTTGGTGAACCAGCCATAAACGTTCGCCATTGTTCAGGTCAAATTTCATGCTATCCAATCGAAGGTTGTTTTGTGAACCGATTCATAGTTGTTCACCTTTGTCATATCAGGACATTTCATAAATTTTGACAAGTATGGATTGGACTACAACCATCCATATTTAGTCCCAGATTGTAAATCCTATACATGACAGTTCTCAGAAAATTTTGACAAGTATGGATCGACCCATAATCGACCATACTTAGTCACGTGTTTTGTCCCTTGAATTCCGTGGATTGAACCATAGCCATCCACATTAGTTGATATTACACCTCAGTTGATTAGACTTTTATGTTCTTTGTAACAGTCAAATTTTCATACCCTCACGTTGATGTCGTCTTCATGTTGATCCAGTTCATGTCTCCTTATGAAGATTACGTTTTCAGCAAGGTGATGACGTTTTCATGCTAAGATACAGAAGAATTATAGTAAAATCCTATTTCATGATAAATCATGTCCTTGTATTCATCAATCATCTCTTCATACTGAATATTGATGAAACTCCGGTTAATCATACTTTTCAGCCTATGTACAACCAGCATTAAGTCTACGCGGGAATTACAGGCTATCATGTTACTTATTTCAGATCAATTTGCTACCGTTTAAATCGATTTATTTCCTAGATCACGTCAGACAAGCGACACCAGTATCGATCATCCAATAAAATTTACACTAGTGCCATGTACAGTATTCCATATGTATCCCATGTACAGTGTCTTAGTTATACTCCATGTACAGTATTTCATGTATATTCCACGTACAGTATCTCAGATACGCTCCATGTGCAGTATTCATGTTGGTACTTCATGTACAGTAGTCCAGGTATACTCCAGGTACCCTACTCCATGGATATTGCTAATTGATCCTCAATCATCTCAGGCGTTTCAACTGTCGATATTCTAGTAGGTGCTGATGCAGCTCGTGAGTTGAGGATTTTACCAGATGCCGATGCTGCAAACACTTTGAAGACCTCACAAATGCTGATGATGCTGATACTTTGGAGATTTCTCAAGATGCTGATGCCATTCATACTATGAAGACTCTGCAGAACAAGGACGAAAACTATAAATTTGAAATTTCTGACAAGAATAAATTTCAACCATCAGACACTACCATTCCATTCCATAATTTTACCTTCTCAGCTAGATGTCACACTTCACTCAGTTAACCGTTCATTCAGAAGAGTTGGAACCGGGACCCAACCGGCCACTCAACAGAATGGTTACATGAATCACGGTCATGATAATGATCGTCATTAATTGACAGACAAAGAAGTAGTGACAACCACCGTGCTTATAATAAATCAGTCAGTAACCATCGGAACTCCGGTCTGAACGTGACTAGAAATACAGAGATCAACAGTCTAACCGGTCCGCCAGTCCTAGCAGTTACCAAAAAATTTCCGCCTTGTCCAGGTTCATCCATTAAAATACATGTCCAGACAACAGTCAAGACACAGTTCTCAAGTATCGTTTCAGAAGACACTAGGACACCAGTCATGATACACGTCATACGAATATCTTCTCAGAGTACGAGTCAGAACTCCTAACTCCAGTATGTTTCCAAGCGAGACCCTCAGTCATTCAGGGTACCTTTCTGAAAGGGGTATACCCGTTCTATTATGCCACGCATGAACCAGATCATTTGAAAATTTTAGTCACCACCACTAGAGTATGATTCAGGATAAACACGCAGTATTCACTCTATGAGGTTACAGACGAACACATTCAGTGAAAAGTCGCCATGTTCACTTCACGTATTCCTATGTCAGCTTTATCTTAAATCAGGTAGTCCCCTACCTCTCAGCCAGAAAGGACTCAACCGTATCACCATATTTATTAAATCCTTATTTTCAGTTAACGACGAGATCCGTCTTACTAAATCCTAAATATATTCATTATACTTTCTGTCAGAAAAATCAGTACAAATTATTTCTGCCTTACAAGCGCGTGACTTATCAGTCCTTAGCTACGAAGACTTTTAGCTACCAGTTATAAATTCACTTCTAAAATTCCTCGAATCCATGATCAGTAGATTATACTAAAATTTCCAGATGTCATTCCAGAAATTCCTTCCTAACTACGAGACATAATTTAACATCGAGCTTGTCTCAAGAATAGTGCCTGTTTCTAAAACTCTTTATTCCAGAGTTGCATCTAAGTTAAAAGGGTTTGCATCATTTGCTGCAAGAATTACCGGAATGAGGCTTTATTCGCCCTGGCGTACCACCAGGAAGTGTCGTTTCTGTCTATCAGGAAGAAGACCGATATCATGAGATCATGTATCGACCACTGAAATTTTTTTACAAGATCACCATTCTTAATCAATGCTCATTCCATAAATAGCATGTTTACTTGATCTGCTATGATGTCTTAAATATCTTCTAGAACAATCCACGATCATGCCACCAGCAGTGGTGAGAGAAAGAACATGAGGTTTTCCAGACTGCTTTTGCACACGTTATAGTTTCTCTAAAATTTTGAATTATACTTCTGAGCTCCCTAATGCTCCAGCTAAATTATGAAATTGATGAATAAATTTTTTCCCACAAATTCTTAAACCAGTTCGCCAGCATATTTATCGATAATATCATGATAAATTCTAGAGGAGAACGAGGGGATTATATATTTTTACGATTCTGCAGATTCTCCGATAGGAGAAAATCATATGAGCAGCTTTTTAGATGTATATCACAGATGAACAAAGTGGCATTCTGAGCCACCCTACTTTAGCAGAAAGAAATTTCAGATAATCCTGCGAAGGTGAAGGCCATCACCTGATGGTTCCGACCGATGCCTGTGAACAAAGAAAAAACTTTCCTAGAACTCAATTGACTGCTACCACAGAAACTGCTGACAGTTCTCACCAGAAATTCTTTCATGGCTGTTCAACCAGATTTCCACCAGAAGGTCCCATAATCCCAGGCAGGATTTTGGTAGAAGCAGTATCACACATTGATGCAGATATGTTCATATCTTAATGTTTGACATGCCAGCAGGTTCAAGATAGAACGCCGTCATGCTAGTGAGTTATTACAACCATTAGAAAATTCTGAACAGAAATGAGACAGGATTCCATGGAGATTATTGTCAGTTACCACGGACTCTGACGAAGAATGATGCTATCTAAGTCGTTGTTAACCAGTTAACCCAACCTACACGTCTCCTTCTATCTGAAATAATCACACAGTAACAAATCCACATCCATCGACCATCATATTAGACAGAATTCATGTTCACGATCATGTGTATGTCTACGTTCACTTTACGTTTACGCTTATTTTCAGTTTCACGTTTACGTCTCATTCGCAGTACGATGGTGTTTCAGTCCATATGTTGTACTATCTCATGATTTAAGTTCACGTCCGTATTCATGACATTGTTCCCGTTCAGATTCGTGTTCCATCTCACGATACACGTTTCCCAGCTTGTTAATGAGTATGGACACGGAAAACCTAAGAAACCAGATTCAAGTTTACCACAACTTTTCCATAACCAGGCAAACGTTTCACACCTCAGACCGTATCGTTTGGCATTCCTTCCTTAGTCAACATACGTTCATGATATGTCTAGTATCATGCTCACATTATATTCCACATATCACGTTCATGATATATTGCGTGCACCGCGTTCATCGAATGATTGCGAATCACGTTCACAATTGCTCATGTATCATGTTCACAATTGTTCACGTAATTTGCTCCAACATTTCTTTTCAGTACCGTTCCATGTACCCTACATGTTATATCTTATTCATTTTATCAGATTCAGAAAATCCATCTCAAGTATGAAACCAGAAACTCTTCAGCATCATCAGGACAAGGTTATTAAGACCAAGATTCTTCATTGTGTCAAGATCTTTTGCAAGAACCGTTTCGAGCGGGAAGCCACTTGGAACGGAGGAGTCCATCCGGACTTTTCATCTTTTTCCTTCCATAAGTCAGTTATGTTCGTCCAGTCATGTTACATTCCATGTCCCCTTCAGCCATGTCACGTTCCACGTTCTCTTAAGTCATGTCACGTTCATGCCTTTTCAGCGTATATGTCCTTTCAGCTTTTATAACCTCAGCAGCTTTATTACCTTTAATTCAAGGACGAATGATCCTTTTAGAGGGGAAGAATTGTAAAACCGCGGTATTACCAGATTTTTAATTCGAGGACGAATTATTCTTTTAGAGGGGAAGAGTTGTAAAACCCGCCTAAAAATGCCATGAAAAAAATCATAAGTACACAACAAGTAATAACGTATATTTAAATTACAACACGAAAAGTAATATAATTGTCAATTTTTTTTTCTAAAAGAAGGTTAATTATTTAGACGAAAATAAATAAAATTTATTTCCTAAGTCTTACTATGAAAATTAAGAGAACGTATTTTAGACAAATAATAATTAAGTCATAACCTCACTGAGCTATACATGTGATAAGAAAATATGAATTTCATTTTCTGCTGTTATAAATGAATGAATATTTTTTTATTATAAATCTCAGATTTTGTCTAATAATCAGTCTAATAATCAGTTACAAGCCCACATTAATTACTTCCTCCAGAATGCGAATCTTTTATTTAATTTTGTATAATAACCAGTTATGAGTCACTAAGTGAGGATAATTATTCGGTCATCAATATCTCAAATCCTGTAATATCCGAGTTGTTTGTTAAGCATACTATATATTTCATCTGCTCTTGTACATATCAGCAAAATTTCAAAAGAAAACATTGGGCCGAGAAGTCACAACAATTTCTAAATCAAAAAATTATTTTTCATGTTAAAGGAGTCTTCAAGAGTATGAGTTTGTGTTAAGGTTTGCAATATACAAGTTATAAGATCTAGTCCGTATTGCAGTTCTATTTCGAATTTAGTTTCGGTTCGTGCCATGGTCAGAGAGTAGCATAAACCAGTTGGTTCACGTATGGTTATCGTTGGAGTTGTGCTTTGGTTCGTAATCGGTTAGGCCTGGTTCGAACTCGGTTGTGGATGCGGCGTCTACATGTGTTCGATCGTTCGTGCATGGATCATGTTCACGACCATGCAAAGTTCGGTTCCACTTTGAACATTTAAGGTTAGAACTTCATATACGTTGCGTTTCGATTTTGGTTTACATCTCGACCGTGTTGCTAGAGTCGAGTTACTTGTCGATATTGTGTCCCCAGTTCGAGGTATGCGAGTAGACTCGATCGTGTCACGTCTAGATCGAAAGACAGATCAAGGTTCGTTCGCTGGTAATTAGAGTTGGAAAGTCGCAGGGTTTTAGGCTCAATGGTTCATGTACGTTTGGGGTGGGAGATCGCACCTCGTCGAATTCGTATGTTTTGTGCTCGAATTGGTGTTCACACTCTGTTTTGGCTTCGTTTGATCGGGTTAGAGGTAAATATCTTACCATGATCTTAATAGATAATTGGAGACTATACATTATATGTATTATACATACAAGTTGTGCATAGATCAGATTTACATTGGCTAATAATACTTTGTAACGACAAAAGATGAGAAAACAGAAGATATAATGCTATGACATCGAAATATTACACGACTGATTGAAGCAAGATACTTAAGTTATAATATGTAATTTTAGTAAAGATGTGTCTTTCTGCATCCATTTAATATAGCACAGTTCGTCTTCGTAATGTAAACGTTTTTGAAGGACTAGTAATAATACGTAATCATGTTAATATATATGAAGTTTCAAGTATGGTTTGTTTCCATTCGTGTATGAAATGTCACATGTTGATATAATAGAATGGGTATAAATCTTAATATAATAAAAATGTGTTTAAATTAAAAGATTAAACGATTAATTAGTTGTGTCCTTATTAATTCGCAGTCGGTAAATTTATGTTAACCTTTGGATCTTAGTGTCGAGAATGGCTAAGTTCACGCGAAGTCAGAGTAGGCTTTCTGTCCGTTTGCTCTCAGTCAGTTACAGGACACGAGGTACGGATTTTCCGTCCTTTCAGTAAGGACTTCCTTTCCTATGCACTAGAGTCACCGGTGTCGTGACTCACATGCAGGAGAGTGATATCCTGCATCGTCCCACTCATGTTCAGTTTGGCCATTTTATCAGTATGTTTAGTGGGGCGTATGGATGCATCCTAGGCTTATCAGTTTACAAGTTATCAGAGTGAATGTGGTGTGTGCTCTACATCCTTCACATTGGAGCTGATCCCTCCACCCAACACAGTATTTAGAGGTCACCCCTCTACTGTTATTTAGAGGTTACCCCTCTACAGCATGACGAGGTCACCCCTCTATGTATTCATGCAACAGTTGTTACAACACATGACCTATATAAGCTCTTGGCAATTAAAATACAGTAAATGCATGTTATACAAATTTAACAGATAACAGTTTAGCTTCATTATTGATAAATCAGACTTTACAGTTTATTTACAGATTTCAGCTGCAACTTTACTTATCAGTCTTACAGCTTCAGTATTCTATCAACTGTTTCATTCAGTATATTCTTATCATGCATTATATCCGTTCACTGAGCGTTATGCTCAGCTGTAGTTCTTTGCATGTTCTAACGGCAGGTACACCAGGACGCTCTTAGGATTCTGAGAGCATGTGCATTTGGATGGAAGTTAACTAGACTTCTTAGTTCATGCACTTCTTACCTAATTCTGCTTATTTGGACATTGTTTAGTCCTTTCTTTCAGTATTTTATTTTTCATGTTTTGAGCTTATGTTTGGATTACCGATGTTTGATTCCGGTAACCCCTTTATGGTCAGTTAATGTTTTAGGACATTTACCTTATGCTTTGATGACACGCCATAAATACACGTAACGGTCCACTTATCCAAGTGGGGTGCTACACTTTGAGTGAAATACAGCTGGCTGCTATTTCTCATATGATGTCTCCTGCTGAAAAAGATTTGGTTACGGTTTCAGCATCTCTACTTGGCCAAATGAATACTGCGGTCCGTGAAACCCTAGATGCTAATAAGGAATTATCTGCCACGCTTGCTTTGTATAAACAAAAGGTGCACACATTGGAATTAATTCCCTCGTCCACTAGTCTGACTAACCCCGAATTTGATCATTTTCGACTAGCTCAAATGGGTCATTTAACAGAGATTGAAACGTTAAGGGCAAATCTTTCAAAAGAGCTTAAAGAAAAAGCGTTAGTCGTCACTAATTTTCAAAAAATTAAAACGGATTTCTAAGTTCTCGAGTCTAAAAAGGTTGAAGTGGAAGTTAATGCGTCTAATAAAATTAAGAAAATTGATAATTTGCTATTACGTCAATATTCTGCTTCCAATTTAGTACATTTATACGAGGCCTCTTTTAAGGAATTTATTTTTTCACGTCACAAAGACCTTCCACCTAACCCGGGGTATGCAAAGCAAGCGTTTAGACACAACCCACGACTTTATGATGCAACCAAGTTAGGTTTGGTCTTAGACCCAATTAAATTCCCGGCAACCCCCGAGATTGTGTCACCATTTAAAGAGAAACGGTATAGAGTGCTTCGTACATATCCTAGGTATGATTATCCCGCGCTTTATGTGGAAAATGCAAAAATGGATTTTCTAACTCGTTTTAACATACAAAGGGAATTTATCTCAATATCCGATTCCATGTCTAATAAAGAAATCCCTAGTACATTTCCTACACTTCTCAATTCGGCGGAACCTAAGGAGACTCCAAAGGTTCTTCCACCAGTAAGTATCGTCTTGATCTCCTTGAGAGTGATTAGACGACACTTTACTAATTTTGAAAAGGTCATCAAGGAATGTACAACTCGAACGGAAAAAACCGCTGGAGAATGGGCTTTCGAACACATGAAATCGGTATTTGAGAGATAGATCGTTCCGTTTGTACATAATCTGCACGAGAGTTTTCTAGATCTAGGAGATAATCTTAATTTTGAAATGGCCGAAGTTCAAAAAGTTTTCCATGAAATGGATGACGTTTATGAGCAACACTTAGTTGAGAAAGAAAAGATTTTGTCCGAATACGATCGCTTCTTGGAACAAACGGTGTCTCTAGACGTGATGCAAATTGTGACGATTAATTGTGTTAGTGAAATGACATCTGCTGTGAATAGTTGTGATGATGTTCCTGATCCTTCTGTGAATAGTGTTAAGACTGTGGACCATAGATAATCATTCTTGTCACGAATTAACGATGAATTTTTAAAGCTTCAAGAATCTTTTAATTTACTTTCAAAACGTTTTGAAAATCTTCAACAACACTCTATTTCTCTTGAAATAGAACAACAATATAAAACTGAAATTTTTTCAAAACCAAACGATTGTGAAAACAACGTTGAGACTAGTGACAGGATGGTTCAGGTGGTTCAACCATTAGAAGAAGATATCATGAGACTTAAGAGAGAATCATTAATTGTAGAACCATTGAAACAAGAACTAGAGGCTGCAATGATAAAAAAACCATGCCTTAGAAACTAGACTTGCATCTGTTCTAGGGGAGATGGAACGTGCAAGGCAGGGATTTTCAAACTTTTATGGTTCAATAGAAGAACGCTTCGCTTTTAATGCGACAGAGCAACAATCACTTGTTGACCAACTGAACCAAAAGTGTGAGGAAATCTCTGACCTAAACATCCAGCTCATTGATAAAAATATGGTTTTGGCTGAGTTAAAGGAGACACTTCAACTCACCCGACAAGAAGTTGTTGATAACTTAGCTACTATCTCTGCTCCATCCTCTAGTGCTCCACCAACCCGTCAAGTGGTAATTCACAAGAACCCTTCCCATAAGAATAACCCGGATGCATACGATGTGTACATGTCAAATGCCATTAAGCACGTGAATCTTGTTAGGGATATCTTAGATGATCTCTATGAGTTAGATCCCTCAAGTAGTCACTATTATTCAGCTCGTGCATACATTAAGAGAGTTCAATATTGCTTAGCATCTCTGCAATACATAGGATAACCGGCTTCTGTACCACTGACTACAAAACCCATTGCCATAACTCCAGTCAATAAGACTGCAGGAGCTAAACCAAAATTAACCATAGGTACACCCAACAAGGCTAAATCTAAATCTGCCACTAATGTTCCTTTGCATACTATAGGAGTAAATGTGTCTACTAAGGCTAGAGGATCTCAAGACATGAAAGATATGATCAAGCCTTCCACGCGTAGCACCTCGAAGAAGAAAGTAGAAGTTCACCCTAGGAATGTTATTTCAAATTTGAATAAAAATAATCATGTAGCTAAGACAAAAAGCTCTGCGGTTGTGCAGCAGCCTAAGCAATCTGTGAATTCTAATTTGAGATGTTAGAATTGTAATGAATGTATGTTTTCTCAGCGTCATGATTTGTGCCTTGTTGACCATGTTAATGAAATGTATGCCATTAGGAACAACCTTGAATAGAAACCAACTAGGAGAAAACTCACCCAAGTTAGATGGTAATGGAAACCCACTGGTAGGACCTTTACTGCTAATGGAACTAAGTGCCATTTAACTAGGATCACTGCCACTAGGGTTAGGTCTCAACGCCCTGTCAATAGGAACACTAGCTTTCAAGTATGGAAACTGCGCCCTTAATCTAGGTCCGCCTCCACTACTATGCCTACCAGTGCGGAAGTATCTCAGGAGATTAGACAGCCTGCACCGAAACCGACACCTAGGAAACAAGAGTGGAAACCTAAAAATCCTCACGCTAGCAAATATAACTTAATTCTATCTCTACATGCTAACTCTGAGGAACAATTCGATTCCGACACATCGTTTTTGTCTGGTGATATTTTCAGGTTGTCCAAATCATCCTTTGGTACTTGGACTCCGGGTGCTTCAAGCATATGACCGGAGATCGCTCGATGCTCAAAAATTTCGTTAGCAAGTTTCTAGGAACGGTTAAGTTCGGTAATGATCATATTGCTAAGATAATGGGGTATGGTGAATATCAAATTGGGAATGTTACGATTTCACGGGTATATTATGTGGAAGGACTCGGTCACAATTTATTTTCAGTAGGACAATTTTGCGATTCAAACCTTGAAGTTGCGTTTCGACAACATACCTGCTTCATTCGCGATTTGGCAGGAAATGATTTGTTAAAAGGTTCTCGAGGGGATAATCTATATACATTGTCTATTCAGAACATGATGGCCGCCTATTCCGTATGTCTTCTCTCCAAAGCATCGAATACTAAGTCATGGTTATGGCATCGACGTCTATCTCATCTTAATTTTGATGCTATTAACCACTTGGCTAAAAACGAACTTGTTCGTGGTCTTCCCAAGCTTAAACTCAACAAGGATCATTTATGTTCCGCGTGTTCATTGGGGAAAAGTACCAAGAAATCTTAAAAACCTGAGGCAGAAGATACCAACTAGGAACCACTGTATCTTATACATATGGATCTTTGTGGGCCAATACGGACTGCCAGTGTGAGTGGTAGAAAGTATATGCTGTAACACCCCTAAATTTATACAACTCAGTTCAGCGGAAGACTAGTTGGTGTTACGGGATAGCACATTACTCACATCATAGACAACGCTTAAAAGTCGCGTCATTTTAATAATAAAGCATTTCCATTCATAAATATCAAAGTTACATAGGTCCCAAGTCATTGTATTTAATACAGGTTTTACAAAGCATTTGAATGGAAATTATTGTTTAAGTGTGGGCCATGAATTCTTGTTGTCTTCCCGAGAATTACCTTCAAGTACCTGAGACAAAACATGTTAAAAGAAAAGGTCAGCGATAACGCCGAGTGAATTCATAGAGTTTAATAAAACATTTAATATAACATCGGTATGAAATTATTACCGAAAATCATTTTGTACAAATCATCGTAATAGGCCATAAAATAGCCAAAGTCAATTTTATACAAATCCTTATCAAAATCACAATATGGGCTTTCGCCTTTAAAATCATTATACGAACCATTGTCGTTAAAAACATCATAGAATACGTTAATAACGTTGTATAGAAATAAAAACCGTTATATGAATATGGTTATGAAAAACCAAAACACGAACATAATATCAATAGTATGACCCTGTATTGCTAGTCAGGCAATACATCGTAATTCGGTGCGTATAGCAGTATTTCGTTAATTTGGATTATTATAAGCCGCATGACATTGTTACCTTACTAAACCAAAAAACGGGTAGCTAACTCGATACTCAATTTTCCCATCTAAATTAGCGTGTCGTCACAAAGGTCACGCTATGGAAATTTTCTCATACATAAATTCGCTTACCAATCAATGTGGCACGACGGGGATCAACCGTCAAGGCGCGAACTGGGGTGATCGTCCCCAAATAGTACTATGATATGCATAAGCGTCTACCAAATCCCGGTAGTTCACAATTCATGCTAATGGGACTTTTAGTGACATAACCTAACTTTATAATCCATTTCATTTCATCTATCGGGTCCTTTAATCATTTATCGGGTCATACAATCGGGTCATACAATCGGGTCATACAATCATTCGGGTCCAAATCAATAAACAAACAATCGGGACAAATGGTGACCTAATTTTATAAAAACTAACATGTTATATCCCTCGCGGGTTTATAAAACATTTATAAAAATATTTAAAAGAGTGCGAGGCTATGAACTCACGTTGATGTGGGAAGGCGGGTTATCGGCAATTCGGACGTACGGCACGTTCTTCAATCACGGAAACCTAGACAAATAATACTCGTCTTAGACTCATGTCCAATGACTTTATAAAAATAACAATTATGTATACATATGATGATTATATATATATATGATGATCAAGTGGGTTTACATATTCTCATTTACTCATTTTAGTGTTATGTGTCGATAACTTCTATACTAGTTTACTAGTTTTACCTATTTACGTGTTTTAGGTCCAATAAGCCTATTATAAGTTCATTAACTTGTATTAATCCATTTTATACTTGTATTATCAGTATGTACACTTTACATGTTAGGCCCAAATAGGTTAAGCCCAATAAATAAGTTTATAAGTGTTTTAGCCCATTTTGTTGTATTATTAGTACAATAACGTTAACTTAGCCCGTTAATGTCCGTATGTTTTATAGTTCGGGTTTTATCGGTTTTTACTTGTTATATATGTTTATATATCAGTATATGAGTTTTAAAAACTTTACATTAGACGGATCCAACCGTTTAAGTTTTATTTAACAAAAACGTTAATTTTACGGTAATAGCCGAAAAAGTCGTAAAAATCATGTTTATAATTTTATAACTTATAAAACTTATCAAACTACCATTTTTATAAAATGTCCATTTATTTATCCTTATACATATTTATATAAATGTATTATATGAGTTAGTGGGTTTTAATTCACATTTTATACTATTTTTATTTGAGTGCTTATATAATACTATTATACTTTAATTTCCAAAATCTGATTTTTATTTTCATGTTCACCAAAACTGCCATATCTAGAGTTATATATGGAGATAGAAGCTAAATTTTTATGACATAAACTACATGATATGTGCTCCATTTAACTCTTCTATAGCTACTGTTGAATCAGCCTCTAAGTATTTTCTAAAAATCGTCCAAAACAGTGAACTCAGATTTGTACTCTAAACTTGTTTTGATCATATCTCACTCATCCTAATGATTCCATTGCATGGCCAACTCTCACATGTGTACAAGACATATTACTTACTGTATATACATTAATCTATGCCATTTTATCAGTTCATGACATGTTTCTTTACTGTTTTATACAGCCATCATTTTTAAGCAAGATTTTAGCCTTGTTTCTTATAGTTTTTCATCTTTTTAATCATATTTATCAACACCAAATCCCCACACAATACTTTTATCATCATATAATCATCATATACATATACAATAGGAAATAAAATACATGATTACATAATCAAAATAACAAGAAGATGAGGAGAACAATCTTTATACCACCATGATGATGTAGGTTGTGATCAAAACATGGATTTGATGGAGAAACTTGTGAATAACCAAGACCATCTTCAAGACCACCAATCTTCATAAACTCCTTGTGGAAAATCAGCCCCAAGACTCCATGGAAACTCCTCCTTGGATGTTATAATCACCACCAATCAATAGGGTTTCAAAAGGGCTTCAACATGGGTGTAAATAACATAAGATTTTATGGTAGAATCAAGATCAAATTGGGGTGTTTTGTGAGGAGTGTGGGACGGCACATTTGAGAGAGAGTGAGAGAGAATGAGTTGTTTGCATGAGATAAAATGAATGTGTGGTTTTAGTTAGATGGTTTTGTGTAAATGGTAGCTTAAGTTGTAAGGCTAGCTTACACTTGTAAGCTAAGTGATATAAGGGTGCCACATCTTTGATGTGGTGTCCATACTTGGCCGCCCTTTAAGTTAGTGGGGTGAGATAAATTATTTTGTCCCATCCCGCTAATTTACGGGTACTCCTCGATTCTAGTTTCCTTGATTTGCGTGCCCTCGGTTCGTTTTACGAAAAACGTTTTTATAAATTATGAATCAACGACACAAAACGAATCTAATAAAAATTGTCTCATCAAAAACGGAGTTCGAAAACGTAAATACGTAATCCTAAGGTTTCCGGTTTAGTCGTAAAGGACGTTAAAATAAAATCGTAAGTCCTAATCTCTTCTCGTAAATTTGTGAGTTTATGAACCAACACAAATTTAAAATCTCAAAATAATATTCACGGACAATTTATTTTCCTGAAATGTCGGACTGTCACCAAAACGGTGTATGTAAACGTAAGCACGTAACGTAGAATCCTCCGGTTTAGACGTAGTCGATGCTACTTCAAGACGTAAATCCAAATTTCTTCCCAAAAATAAGTGAGTTCATAAAATAATATTTTCAAATAAATATTGAGAATAAAATATCAACCATAAATTGACGGATTGTCACAGCATTTACTCCTAAACCGGATCTTTGTCCTCAAAGATCATCTTACCTTACTACTCGCTTCTTATAGAGTTAAAGCCATGTGGGTATTTCCTCCACATTCGGTCTTTTCTCACAAGTGTAATTCATTACAATACGCGAGTTTCATCAAACATAACTACGGGAATAAGATCAGGCTAAATGTTGACTTACTTTCTCTATCCATGATGTTCACGGGTTTCTGATGAATGCAACTTTTCGCCGATCTAAACTTCATTAAGGAATAGTCAGATTTTAACTTGATAGACATTTCATCAAGTTAGATATACGAATCATAATTTACGCAGCCCTTGAAGTCCTAGGGTAGATCCAGCTTATATGCCTTTCAAACCAACTTTTACATCATCTCAATGGTCCCATACAACGGGGACTTATATCCCATGATCTTTCAGATCATTAATTCATTTTTCCAAGGTTAAAATTTTTGGCATAACTTCGCTACCCATCTGGCACTTCAAGATCTACATTTCATATTCACATAACCTCCTACCCATTACCGGCAGTCAATAATCAGATCCTAATTTCAACAATCATTTCAGGTCTCGCGGGTCGAGTATTTTGTAAGGTTAGGTTCGCCATCATAGGAAACCTTAAACCTAAAAGACATGTCCAACTCATAATGGGTGTATGTCGGGTGTCTTCATCTCAACTCTTGCTTACAGATGCTCTAATATCCTCACAAGATTCAATCTCGATCCTAATACGATAGTTATCAATGATAATCTCTCCAAAGGAAAACGATTTTACGGTTCATTACCAAAGGTCAATCATTCAAACATAAAACAGCACTTATAGTATTTTGTATTGCTACTTTACCTCGTCCCTTCGATTTGGGGTGGTAAACAGTACTCTCATCAAGGTTCGTTCCCAATGACTTCTGAGAAAATCTCTAGAAATTTGATGCGAAGCGAGGATCTTGATAGAGATGATCGATACAGGCACACCATGTTTACACAACTCCTTTAAATACAAAAGAGTTAATTTCTTCATCAAGAATTTATCATTAACGAGAATGATATTAGCAGATTTGGTCAGTCTATCGATGATGACTCAAATCGAATTAAATTCAGATGATGACCTTTGCAATAGCTAGACGTTTACTAATGTATGAGGCGGTGTCTGCCTTCATAATTTGCCATCAGTATAACTTCTTCTGATAATGATACATTAAATCAGAAATGACAGGAATAGAATACTTATACTTACAAGATTCCTAATATAACTACATCTCACAATCCTTCATATTTAGGCAACCATAAATGGCTTTTTAAAAATATTTAACGCCATTGGCTTCTCAATTCTAATGGTTCACATTAGCCGCGAACCCCTTTTTATTATCTATATTATCCTTTCTACAAGTATCAACTATTTTTATATTGTTCGGCAATTTATTTTGCACCTTCATTATTAAGGAACACATCCTAATTGGTTCTTTATATTTTCTAAGTTTCAGTTTCGTTTCAGCTATCATTTTCATCCGTTTTACTCAATCCGACGTCTAAAGCGTCGATAATTATTACAACTAATTAAATAATAAATATCCAATTTTTACGAAACATAAACGTAAAGATTTTAAATTTCTTAGTCCATCCAATTATATGAAAATGTTCAAAATAATTCTTAATTTAATTAACATGATTTTTGTTGATTTATCAAAAATAATTAATAAGATTTGTAAATGTTTGAAAAATCTTCGTTTATTCTTTGGTAGAAATTCTCTTAGTTGAAAAGCAAAAATTGTCGTTTCAAATTTTTAAGTCATGGTTTAAATGGTTTCCTCAATCCCTCTTAGGTTGTCTTGAGGTATACACGAACATTTACCCCTAAACAGGAGTTTAGTTAAATGTTCTGGGTATAAGGGAATAATCCCTTAAAAGTCCTTTGTTAAAATATTTGTCAAAACATATTTGGATTTTCTTTTTAGTAATACTCAAAGTCTTAAAAGGGCTCTTAATTTTTGAAGAGTCAATATATTCTATTCTCTATTAATCACACGATCAACTAATATAAAGGATTAAGCCTTAAAAAATACATGTTAATTATTCAAGGTACAGGTTTTTATTGCTTAGCCAATTTAGGGAGATCTATAAATAATTACTAACTCCTTCTTATACTTATAAACAAACAAATGGTCCTTAATGATCACGAGCATGAATTTATCAAATTACAGCCTACACACGTGATTCACCAAATTTATGAATGCTACATGTGCATTGGTCAATCCAAACGACATCACGTGAAACTCATAATGTTCATTATAAATATCGGATGTAGTGATTGGAATAGATAATCTTTTTCGCAGATGCGAAGTTGATGATAACCATGCCATGGATCAAATCTTTTAAAACATATGCTAGAACCTTGTAAATGATCGAACAAATCTTCCATTTCGAGTTATGGATATCGTTTTCGATTGTCAATTTACTCAATTCACAGTAATCTATAAATATAAGGAATGATAACACCATATCTCTTCATGATGACGAGCTCGGTAGAATAAAATCTTTCTCCGACAACTCTCTCAGTTGTACGGTAATTCTTTTAATTCAGATGGTGCTGACGTACAGTGCACAAGCCACAGGTGCAACACCGGGAATAGAATCGATACCAAATTCAATCTTGCCTTAATGGCAAAAGTCTAGGTAATTCATCAACAAATACTTACTAAAGTTTCAGATAACAGAAACATCTTTTAATAAATTCATATTAGGTTCTTTCTAGATTATAATATCTATGACTAGTTCGCAACCATTCACGGTATAAATTTCAAGTCTAAATGCAGGATATAGCCATCCATCAAGAATTATTTAGATCACTTTTGATAATCAACATCTTATCATTTAGGGGAATTCTACCTGAGTTCCCATCAATTAAGACAATGTCGTCATGTCATAATCAATCAATCCATTGTATTGGCATTATCAACTTTCTAGTTTCATTGCCGTCGATAAGATGTGAGCTTCTCAAAAGACTAATAATAACTCATAATCCTTCACAAGTTCAAGGATATATGGAGACACAACCACTATTAAAAGAGTAAGGTCAACGCATAATCTATGCGAGAGAATTTCAAATCGGATACAGACGAAAACATTTAACGAATATGAATATATCCCATGTTTTCATAATTTGAGTACGCATTCGAAAGCTCCTCGGATCGTTACCCAGGTCATTCAAATGAAATCTAATCAAAAGAAATGATACGAACGTCGATACATCCAGTCGGGTATCAACTCTCGGTAATCAAATATTTTTCCTAAGAATCTCACCACGGGAGAATTGGACAAGAAGGGAATATCAATTGTCAAATAAGACAAATTCCGCAGATGAGTAAATTCAACTCAGAAGAATAGATGCTACAGGCACATATGTAGGTGTCCCTAACACTATGTCCCTATTTTTCACTTCTTGCAGGTCTCATAAAATTTAATCTTTCACAATCTTTAAAGAAAATGTAGTGTTTATTTATTAGTTTTATGGTGACTACTAATCAGCCTTGCATGGTCCATTCCCAATTGTATGTAGGCGCGCAACTATATACAATTTCAAGATTAACGATGCAATACTCAGTTCGTCAAAACTTTATCATCATGTTTATAATAAAAACATTTTCATGCTTAATTCTTAAATAAGAATCAAGAATAAATTTACAAAGATTTTCTTTGTTATGAGAACAGTTAAGTTTTCCAAAGTACTTTATAAACAACCTCATTTCGATAACAATCACTTATAAATCTTACTTTGAATAATCCTTATAGTGATGAAAATTCAATTTTTCTCAGTGGATACTGTTTTATCTTATAAAAACAATGAGTGATCTGCAGAAGAGTGATGAAAGCTTGTTCACCAAGAACTAATTACAATATATCAGGAAATGAGCTTTAATCAAATAATCATGAGGTTCATGATCTTGATGGCACTCACGAAGAATGATCTACAACGTAACTCAAATCAAGATGAGTACTTGTTTAATGGTTGCATCACTAATGCGAACATTAGGATGAAGCAATAAAGGATAGATAACACCGATACATGTAGAATTTAGAAATCAATGGTAGTCTTTCATTAATCACAAACAAGTCAAAATTGTACTGTAACACATTACGTGTCACTATGTCATACAATTCCAAGAACTCGTCCTACCAACTGATGTCACAGTTAAGTTAGGGATTATTTTTAAAAGATACCACAATGAATACTAATCTACAAGAGTCATTAGGTGTTCCACATGTCCCGAAAGATCCATCGGTCCCAATTCAGAAGAAGATTTCTTCAATTTATTTGTTGGACACTGGGCATCCTCATTAGTGGACAATGGCCTAGGAACAACCCTTAACACGAATCAACAATCAATTACAACCTTATAATTCAATCACAGGACTTAATGACTTCCTCTTAACAATCTTATTCATAAACCTTAAAAGGGCAATAAAAGCTCAATATGTATAACACTTAATTTCCAATCCTATAGCTCTTACAACAACAATTATCAAATGAGTCACTAGTATGAGATGACTCATACATTTAATTAGACTTCTTGGAAAGGTATTAGTGGCATGAGGCTTTTGGGTAATAGTTCCAATGACAGCCTCAAGTGAAACATTCACCCTTTCGATTTCAAATTTAAGAATTGGATGACAACGAATCAGATGACATCTTTCTAGGTGGTAACGTTTTGTCAAACTCCACTCTATAAGGAAAGATCGTCATGACATCGATATCAGATTTAATCTCGCCAATTCTTCTTCAATTTCACAATCAACTAATATCTACATTTCTACGAATATTAACCATTTGTTGGGATCATAAATATCCACAACTTGGTTTAGATCTAGGATAGCTAGAATTCCTAGGAGAATAGCTTCGATTAATTTACTAGGGGATTTAGGGTTCCTTGTGACAATCTACGTCGTATAAATACCTCGTATAAATATCAAAATAATCATCAAACAATCATGTAATAAAATTACATCATATATATATATATAATCCAAGTTATATATATATTAAAATAACACTTCTCAGTCTGGCCTTGTCGGTAACTCGGGAATTCTTCGGCACCGTTATAGTCAAAAGATTTTTAGACATTTTTAGAAAAATATTTATAGTTAAAAGATTTTGAAATGTTTTATTCAAAACCTTGGTTTTAAAAATCTTTCGTTCTCTATAACGAGAGCTCTGGTACCAAATTGTAACACCCCCAAATTTATACAACTCAGTTCAGCGGAAGACTAGTTGGTGTTACGGGATAGCACATTACTCACAGCATAGACAACGCTTAAAAGTCGCGTCGTTTTAATAATAAAGCATTTCCATTCATAAATATCAAAGTTACATAGGTCCCAAGTCATTGTATTTAATACAGGTTTTACAAAGCATTTGAATGGAAATTATTGTTTAAGTGCGGGCCATGAATTCTTATTGTCTTCCCGAGAATTACCTTCAAGTACCTGAAACAAAACATGTTAAAAGAAAAGGTCAGCGATAACGCCGAGTGAATTCATAGAGTTTAATAAAACATTTAATATAACATCGGTATGAAATTATTACCGAAAATCATTTTGTACAAATCCTCGTAATAGGCCATAAAATAGCCAAAGTCAATTTTATACAAATCCTTATAAAAATCACAATATGGGCTTTCGCCTTTAAAATCATTATACGAACCATTGTCGTTAAAAACATCATACAATACGTTAATAACGTGGTATAGAAATAAAAACCGTTAAATGAATATGGTTATGAAAAACCAAAACACGAACATAATATCAATAGTATGACCCTGTATTGCTAGTCAGGCAATACATCGTAATTCGGTGCGTATAGCAGTATTTCGTTAATTTGGATTATTATAAGCCGCATGACATTTTTACCTTACTAAACCAAACAACGGGTAGCTAACCCGATACTCAATTTTCCCATCTAAATTAGCGTATCGTCACAAAGGTCACGCTATGGAAATCTTCTCATACATAAATTCGCTTACCAATCAATGTGGCACGACGGGGATCAACCGTCAAGGCGCGAACTGGGGTGATCGTCCCCAAATAGTACTATTATATGCATAAGCGTCTACCAAATCCCGGTAGTTCACAATTCATGCTAATGGGACTTTTAGTGACATAACCTAACTTTAATAATCCATTTCATTTCATCTATCGGGTCCTTTAATCATTTATCGGGTCATACAATCATTCGGGTCCAAATCAATAAACAAACAATCGGGACAAATGGTGTCCTAATTTTATAAAAACTAACATGTTATCTCCCTCGCGGGTTTATAAAAAATTTATAAAAACATTTAAAAGAGTGCGAGGCTATGAACTCACGTTGATGTGGGAAGGCGGGTTATCGGCAATTCGGACGTACGGCACGTGCTTCAATCACGGAAACCTAGACAAATAATACTCGTCTTAGACTCATGTCCAATGACTTTATAAAAATAACAATTATGTATACATATGATGGTTATATATATATGATGATCAAGTGGGTTTACATATTCTTATTTACTCATTTTAGTGTTATGTGTCGATAACTTTTATACTAGTTTACTAGTTTTACCTATTTACGTGTTTTAGGTCCAATAAGCCTATTATAAGTTCATTAACTTGTATTAATCCATTTCATACTTGTATTATCAGTATGTACACTTTACATGTTGGGCCTAAATAGATTAAGCCCAATAAATAAGTTTATAAGTGTTTTAGCCCATTTTGTTGTATTATTAGTCCAATAACGTTAACTTAGCCCGTTAATGTCCGTATGTTTTATAGTTCGCGTTTTATCGGTTTTTACTTGTTATATATGTTTATATATCAGTATATGAGTTTTAAAAACTTTACATTAGACGGGTCCAACCGTTTAAGTTTTATTTAACAAAAACGTTAATTTTACGGTAATAGCCGAAAAAGTCATAAAAATCATGTTTATAGTTTTATAACTTATAAAACTTATCAAACAACCATTTTTATAAAATGTCCATTTATTTATCCTTATACATATTTATATAAATGTATTATATGAGTTAGTGGGTTTTAATTCATATTTTATACTATTTTTATTTGAGTGCTTATATAATACTATTATACTTTAATTTCCAAAATATGATTTTTATTTTCATGTTCACCAAAACTGCCATATCTAGAGTTCTATATGGAGATAGAAGCTCAAATTTTTATGACATAAACTACATGATATGTGCTCCATTTAAATCTTCTCAGCTACTGATGAATCAGCCTCTAAGTATTTTCTAAAAATCGTCCAAAACAGTGAACTCAGATTTGTACTCTAAACTTGTTTTGATCATATCTCACTCATCCTAATGATTCCATTTCATGGCCAACACTCACATGTGTACAAGAAATATTACTTACTGTATATCCATTAATCTATTCCATTTTATCAGTTCATGACATGTTTCTTTACTGTTTTATACAGCCATCATTTTTAAGCAAGATTTTAGCCTTGTTTCTTATAGTTTTTCATCTTTTTAATCATATTTATCAACACCAAATCACCACACAATACTTTTATCATCATATAATCATCATATACATATACAATAGGAAATAAAATACATGATTACATAATCAAAATAACAAGAAGATGGGAAGAACAATCTTTATACCACCATGATGATGTAGGTTGTGATCAAAACATGGATTTTCATGGAGAAACTTGTGAATAACCAAGACCATCTTCAAGACCACCAATCTTCATAAACTCCTTGTAGAAAATCAGCCCCAAGACTCCATGGAAACTCCTCCTTGGAGGTTATAATCACCACCAATCAATGGGGTTTCAAAAGGGCTTCAACATGGGTGTAAATAACATAAGATTTTATGGTAGAATCAAGATCAAATTGGGGTGTTTTGTGAGGAGTGTGGGACGGAACATTTGAGAGAGAGTGAGAGAGAATGAGTTGTTTGCATGAGATAAAATAAATGTGTGGTTTTAGTTAGATGGTTTTGTGTAGATGGTAGCTTAAGTTGTAAGGCTAGCTTACACTTGTAAGCTAAGTGATATAAGGGTGCCACATCTTTGATGTGGTGTCCATACTTGGCCGCCCCTTAAGTTAGTGGGGTGGGATAAATTATTTTGTCCCATCCCGCTAATTTACGGGTACTCCTCGATTCTAGTTTCCTCGATTTGCGTGCCCTCGGGTCGTTTTACGAAAAACATTTTTATAAATTATGAATCAACGACACAAAACGAATCTAATAAAAATTGTCTCATCAAAAACGGAGTTCGAAAACGTAAATACGTAATCCTAAGGTTTCCGGTTTAGTCGCAAAGGACGTTAAAATAAAATCTTAAGTCCTAATCTCTTCTCGTAAATTTGTGAGTTTATGAACCAACACAAATTTAAAATCTCAAAATAATATTCACGGACAATTTATTTTCCTGAAATGTCGGACTGTCACCAAAACGGTGTATGTAAACGTAAGCACGTAACGTAGAATCCTCCGGTTTAGACGTAGTCGATGCTACTTCAAGACGTAAATCCAAATTTCTTCCAAAAAATAAGTGAGTTCATAAAATAATATTTTCAAATAAATATTGAGAATAAAATATCAACCATAAATTGACGGATTGTCACAGCATTTACCCCTAAACAGGATCTTTGTCCTCAAAGATCATCTTACCTTACTACTCGCTTCTTATAGAGTTAAAGCCATGTGGGTATTTCCTCCACATTCGGTCTTTTCTCACAAGTGTAATTCATTACAATACGCGAGTTTCATCAAACATAACTACGGGAATAAGATCAGGCTAAATGTTGACTTACTTTCTCTATCCATGATGTTCACGGGTTTTTGATGAATGCAACTTTTCGCCGATCTAAACTTCATTAAGGAATAGTCAGATTTTAACTTGATAGACATTTCATCAAGTTAGATATACGAATCATAATTTACGCAGCCCTTGAAGTCCTAGGGTAGATCCAGCTTATATGCCTTTCAAACCAACTTTTACGCCAACGCTCCTTTATTCTTATAGGCTGAAGCAGTGGCTACAACATGTTATACCCAAAATTGTTCCATCATTCGCAAGCGCCATGGAAAAACACCTTACGAGCTTCTTCATGGACGTAAACCCGATATTTCGTTTCTTCATGTGTTTGGTGCTTTATGTTATCCAAATACAAATAGTGAGAATTTGGGTAAGCTTCAACCGAAGGCGGATATAGGTATTTTGATTGGTTATTCACCCACAAAGAAAGCTTACCGAATTTATAACCGTCATCTTGGCAAGATTGTAGAAACTTTGGATGTCGATTTCGATGAGCTGACAACGATGGCTTCTGAGAAACGCATCTCTGAACCCACGCTTCATGAGATGGGAACCGGAATGATCAGTTCTGGATTAACTCCCAATAATCCTATTTCATCATCATTTACACCACCTAAAAGGTCCGAGTGGGATGAGTTATTTCAACCTATGTTTGATGAATTATTTGATCCCCCAAGTTAGGTAGTTCCAGCACCTGCAGTGATAGCTCCAATTCCTAAAGTTGTTGCTGAAGTTAATGGAGCTCAATCCGATACATCCACTGTCCCCGCTGAACCGGATGTACAATCTCCAAGTAATTCTCAAACTACGCTAACTTCTTCACCCCCACTCGTTCCTAATGATGTTGAAAAGGATCCCTACGATCACGATTTGGAATTTGAACATACTCAAGAGCTACCCTACTTTGGATTACCAATCCCTGAAAACCTTTCTGATCCGTCAACGCCAGAGGTAGCTCCTACAACCGTTTACTCCAGAACACAACGGATTGAAAATCACAACACCAAATGGACAAAGGATCACCCGATAAAGAATATTATTGGTAATATCGAAAGACCAGTCTCAACACGCAATCAATTACAAGAGAATGCATTATACCGCTACTTTGATGCATTTCTCTCTGAGGTTGAACCCAAGAATTGGCAACAAGCCATGACACAATTTTCATGGATTGAAGCCAGAGAGGAACTCAATGAATTTCAACGTCTTGAAGTTTGGGAATTAGTTCCTTTACCCGACAACGTCGATATT
This sequence comes from Glebionis coronaria, assembly GCA_025667525.1. NCBI lineage: Eukaryota > Viridiplantae > Streptophyta > Magnoliopsida > Asterales > Asteraceae > Glebionis > Glebionis coronaria. The sequence continues at coordinate 143,068 of JANFOE010001616.1, read as the reverse complement.
CTTACATTATTATGGGTTTATAAGGTTAAACTCGATGAGATGGGTGGAATTTTGACGAACAAAGCAAGATTGGTTGCTCGAGGTTACAAACAAGCTTTGGGTATTGATTTTGAAGAATCCTTTGCTCCCGTTGCACGATTGGAGGCAATTAGACTATTCCTTGCTTATGCTGCTCACATGAACATGATTGTCTACCAAATGGATTTTAAGACGGCATTTCTCAATGGTGAATTAAGGGAGGATGTTTACGTAAGCCAGCCGAATGGATTTTTCAACTCGGAGTATCCTAACCATGTGTACAAGCTCAAGAAGGCTCTTTATGGGTTGAAACAAGCTCCACGCGCGTGGTATGATCTTCTATCGTCATATCTGCTTTCGGAAGGCTTCTCTAAAGGCAAGGTGGACCCGAAACTGTTCATTCTCAAGGAGGACAACGACATGATACTGGTACAAATTTATGTTGATGATATAATATTTGCTGCCACTACTCAAAGACTGTCTCCCCATTTTAGAAAATAATGTCCACACGCTTTAAGATGTCGATGATGGGAAAAATTTCATTTTTCTTAGGGTTGCAAATTTCTCAAAATCCCAGAGGCATCTTCATTAATCAATCCAAATATGCTCTTGAATCTTTGAAAAAGTATAAGTTTGAGAACTGTGACCCCGTGGACACTCCAATGGTGGAGAGATCCAAGTTAGATGAAGATAGGGATGGGATTGCTGTCGATATGAAACTTTATCGTGGAATAATCGGCACCCTTCTATATCTGACTGCTAGCAGGCCTGATTTGCAGTTTGCTATATGCATGTGTGCCCGGTATCAGGCTCGGCCTACCGAAAAGCACTTACATGTTGTAAAAAGGATCTTTCGCTACCTTAAAGGAACACTTAATCGTGGTCTCTGGTATCCGAAGGATTCCTCTATTGCACTAATATCATATGCAGATGCAGATTATGCTGGGTGTCAAGATACTCGACGTAGCACTTCTGGTAGTGTGCAACTTCTTAGAGATAGACTTATCAGTTGGGCATCAAAAAGGCAGAAAAGCGCTGCGATATCAAGTACTGAGGCTCAATACATTGCTATGTCCGGATGTTGTGCTCAAGTTCTTTGGATGAGATCACAACTGACAGACTACGGTCTTGGATTCAACAAAATCCCGATGTACTGCGACAACAAAAGCGCCATTGCCCTTTGCTGCAACTACGTTCAACACTCCAGGGCGAAGCATATTGACATACGCTACCACTTTATCAAAGAGCAAGTGGAAAATTGAGTCATCGAGCTATACTTTGTCAACACGGAATATCAGCTGGCAGACCTATTCACAAAGGCCTTGGATCGAGGACGTATCGAGTTTTTGATCGAAAAACTGGGCATGAAATCATTCTCACCAGCGACTCTTCAGGAGTTGGCAGAAGAATCTGCAGAATAGTGGTCGTAAACTATTCTAGCGTATCATTTGATCGTGATCTTGTATATTATCGTATATATATATATAAACCACAAAAAGAAAAATACAAAAATATAAAACCTACAAAAACCATAAAAAATATAAAATCAAGAAAACACAAAAAATTTTCTTTTTTAAATCGGGCATGTCTTTTTGTACGGTAATATTTACGGCCTTAGAAATGTCGATTAAAATTGACACGGCGCCACAAATAGAGTCCGTATAAAAGTTGTACATATTTTAAAACATTCCCACATGGCTTGTAGTTATTTTTGACTACAACCCGCTTTTCGCGTTAAAGTCACGTATTTCTTTCGAAAACGTTGGCTCACAACGGGAATTAATTTTCTCGGGTATGGTTTACTTTAAAACCATACAAGGGATCAAGTTTACTTTATAACTTGGTCTAACACAAATTAGTGTACGCCTCAGTGCACTTATTTTGTTTAAATAAGAGAAATCTTATTGCCACCAGAATCGTTCTTTTAAAACATTAAACGGAAAATGCTTTCATTGGTATTCGACTCCTTAAACAAAGACTACAACTCTTTAACTAGAAAACGGGTCAATGTTTAAGGGGGAGAAAATATCAAATCTTTTTGTCATCAAGATATCGTCTTCAATAATATTTTTCAGAAAAATAAACGGTTACATGTTGTTCGTCATGTGTTTGACATGTTTGTGGTACTTAGATATGCTGTAGACCGTTTCTCGTGCTTTTGATTGGACCTTAGAGATTAATGGCTTTTAGACAACTTCTTTAAGTGCGTCGATTAGTGGTGTGTGCCCAATAGGTAAACGCGTGTTTAAGTTTTAACGACCGTTAAGTCTACCCTTAATAAAACGTTAAAATAAATTAAGCGTTAACTAGAGGCACATTGAAAGAAACAGGAGGGATAATAGTGACAACTTCCTAAAACTTTTTTAGGTCAAACTCCTATACCCGCCCACCCCTTTCTTCCATTCGTTTCACTGTTGCACTCATACACAGAAATCTCTTTGCTGCCATTGAAACTGAACGTATCATCACCACCCCTTCTTTTGATTTCACGATCGAAGAACAAAAGGTAACCATTGATTTCATTCGTTTGTATCATTGATCTCATTACGAGGATATGTTTGATTGGTTTAATTGATTCGATTAAGTAGATGCGTTTTAGACGCCACTGCCTTACGTTAATAGGGTTAGCCATTGTTTGCATCGTGGGTGAAATCATTTCTTAGGTGCGTTTGTTTAGTTGATCCCTAGGTTTAGAAACAAAAAATCCAGATAAGGCCTTAAAAATTCGTTTTCCGGATAAGCACTAGAAAACATAGATTGCGGATAAGGACTCAAAATACGTTTTTCGGATAAGACAACAAAATGTGTTTTCCGGATAAGAGAACAAAATGTGTTTTCCGGATAAGAGAACAAAATGTGTTTTTCGGATAAGACAACAAAATGTGTTTTCCGGATAACGATCCAAAAACGTATTCCGGATAAGACCTAGGAATTCACTTTCCGGATAAGGACTAGGAATTGGATTCTGGATAAGACGTAGGAACTCACTTTGCGGATAAGGACACGAAAATGTTTTCCGGATAAGAGCTCTAAACATACTTTCCGGATAAGGTCTAGAAATGTCGTTTCCGGATAAGGTCTAGAAAACGTTTTTCCGGATAAGAGTTAAAAATGTGTTTCCCGGATAAGCGTTAGAAAACATAGATTGCGGATAAGGACTCAAAATACGTTTTGCGGATAAGACAACAAAATGTGTTTTCCGGATAAGAGAACAAAATGTCTTTTCCGGGTAAGAGAACAAAATGTGTATTCCGGATAAGACCTAGGAATCCACTTTCCGGATAAGGACTAGGAATTGGATTCCGGATAAGACGTAGGAACTCACTTTGCGGATAAGGACACAAAATTGATTTCCGGATAAGAGCTCTAAACACTCTTTCCGGATAAGGTCTAGAAATGTGTTTTCCGGATAAGGTGTAGGCAAATGCTTTCCGGATAAGCATAGATTTGTTGAATTTGGTTAAGGGTTTTGATATGCTTGCTTAGTAGTCTGATTCATATGTATTTCAACTTGATGATTATTTTGGGTAGTGGTTGCATGCTATTTTGCTATGTTTTCGGGAAAGTGACATATGATGCTTGTTAGGATTATATATTATGATATATCGCTATTGTGTATCAACAAGTATGTTTTGTTTTAGCAGCTCTAATGTCTCGCACTTAAGAGCAACAAATTGCACTCGACAATGCACTCGTCCCAGAAGAAGACCGTTTTTCAATTCAACCCAACAATTACCGACTAAAACCAGGCTTTATTCCAACACAAGCAGCATTTAGAATCGCAATCGAAATCGTCGATCTCTCTCCGATCAAAAATGCACTACGAATGTCAGCAAGTGTTCCTGAGATCTACATGCATGAGTTTTGGCCTTCTATCAAAGCCATAACAAACACATCGTTTTCTTTCAACATCAACACAAAGAAAAAGGTATTTTCTCTAAAACGGTTTCGTGAAATCTTTGGGTTTCCTCCGGTCGAAAAAGAGACAACACATGACCCTGTTCCAGACACGAAATAACTCATAGAGTTGCTTATGTCTCTGGGTTATGATGGAGACTTGCCATCCCTATCACTGTTTCACACCTCGAGGCTTGGACTACCATGAAAGGAAATATTTACTATCATTATTCGATGTTTGACGGGAAAAGCCAGAGGTGCAGATTCCTTTCGACTATCTCAGGCTGGGATATTTTACGGAATCTACAAGAACTTGAATATCGATTAAGCTGCTCTCATATAGGAAGAACTTCCTTATCAAGCCTTCAGAAACACTAAGAAGAAATCTAAAGACCTGCAGTTTCCAAGATTTACATAGCTCATCATCAATTACTTCATGAAAGCAGATGCAGCTATTGATAAACGTGAAGGATTCTTTGTCAATTCAGAAGATGATGATTTCTTCGTGGTAGTAATGAGACTAGAAGGATCTAAAATCAATTACTCATGTATCCCAGCTCCAGTTCCGGATCATATGCTGAGTGACAAAATTAAAAAGAGTGCTGCGTATAAGAAGCTTCTGAAAGAAAATGAAGAACACAAGAAGAAAGTAGAAGCTGGTGAGTTCGATGTACCAAAACCCAAAGGCAAACGCAAAGAATCTGAATCTTCCGAAGCTGACACCCCAAAACAAGACAAAGGTAAAAGAACACGAACATTGCCTCTTTGGGAGAAAGCGTCCAAGGGAAAGAAAACACTTCTCTTGGATGAAGACATGGATGAAGAACAAGAAACACCGTTGACTGAGAAACAACAGTCCAAGCAATTGAAGAAGGTCTTAATCCGAAGTAGAAAAGAAACAGGAGGTAGTGGTTCGGGAAAGAAGACAAAGGAAGTCGAAATGTCTGACATTGCTGATTTTGGAGAACCAGATATGTATGTGGACGAGCCAGTTCAGGATGACGAAGATGATCAACAACATGACCATCACGAAAATATTATCGATGATAATCCACCAGAAACTACAGTGACCGGCAACAATCCTAAGGAAAAGAGTGCTACCCAATCATCTTCTTTGTCGGATCTAGTTGGTAGGTACTTGAATTCTGGCCCTCTGAAAACAGAAGGTACTAACACTGATGCTTCCACAAACCCTACCATGGTAAATGACCCTGTCACTGTGGCCACAACATCAATATTCAGCATCATTGTCACAACTCTTGTAACTCCTTCCCAACCAACTGCTCATCCGACACAATTGCTGCCATCTCCACCTGTCACCACAGATTTCATGAGCACCATCGAACAACGCTTGAAGGCCCAAGAGGATAAGACTATTCTAGTTACAGAACAGCTAGAATCTTCAAAGATAGACTATGCAAAGGAACTCGCTAGCCTCCGTGAAGAAGTAGCAAGCAAGAAAGAATTTGAGAAAGAAATTGCTCGGATTCGAGAAGAATTAGCAAGTCGTCAACAATCTGAAGAGTCACTCCGAGCAAGCTTAGAAGCTAAAGTAGACAGGAAGCAAGATTCAATTAAACGTCTTCGTGCACTTAGAGACAAATACAAAGAAGAGAAAGAGGAACTTGTTCAAGCTAATGCTACACTCATTGAATCAATCAACGAAAAGGTTCAAGAATCTCTTGACACGGCACTTCCTGCTATGCAAGACGAACTCAAAACCATTGCTGCAAGCAAAATGATGATCAAGTGTTCCGATACTCAGAAATCTGACTTTCTCATAGCTCAAAGGCTCACAGACTACGAGTTGAAAAAGCTGTTGCATGCTAAGATGATTCAAATCGGGTCCTACAACCGAACGCCAGAACAAAAAGCACTTCACAAAGAGTTAAAAACGGCGATGGATCAAGAAACTGAGATCTTTGCCAAACATGGTTTAGTCGTCCCATACAGTAGTCTAATTGTAGACCAAGAAAATGAAGATGAGGATGAATCTGAACAACCCGATGCATCTTCCAGAAATGAAGATGACGATGACGATGACGATGATGATGACGCTGACAAAGTCCATAACAATAAAGATGACGATGATGATGATGAGGAGGAGGAACCATTAAATATTGACGAAGAGGAAAAGAACGAAGAAGAGGCAGAGGATGAAGACGTTAACAAAGACAACTCAGATGGTGAAGGTGTTAACACGTCAGGAAAAGGTGATCAATCTCAAAAGAATGATGTTACAAACGACCAACTCGAGGAAACTCAAGACTCTGACATACCTCAAAAGGGCAAACGCACCAAACACCGTCATGATGTTGAGGCTAATATGATCGATTCATCCGGTTCCCCTCCATCTGCTCCTGCCATCACATCTACAACTCCAACAACACAACTACCCAACCACGAACCCGATCAACCAATACCTGTACCTTCTGAGCCTGCGCCAGTAACCGAAACTCCAGCCACTCAGACAGTCCCAAAATCTGCACAAGTTCAGGATATTCCAGAATCGAGTGAACCGGCGTGGGTAGATACAATCATTGTAGATGAAAATGCTCCTGAGCAACCTTGGATCAAAGAAGCATCTAACATTCGTCCTCTAACCCAAGAAGATGAATTAGACTTTCCCCAACTCCTCAGCAACCCCATTAACTTCTCACCTTATCTAGTCTACACTTATGGAGATGAAAACATCACCCCAACTATGATAACTAGAGCATTTCATGATCCTACCATCCTCGCTAATTCAAGAATCAGCAGAATGGAGGCTGAATACAACGCCAATGAGCTCATGAAAGCAATGAAAACACCACTTCCAAGAGGTCTTCACAACCCTATGATTTCTCGTCCTCCCATTCCAGCAGATGATGGTCAAATCATACGAGAGTTCTTTGTTTGTCGCGACCTTGAGTTTTTGGTTAAAGGTGCAAACAAGTATGCGACTTCCTTAACATTGGCTAAAGCTTCGGTCTGGGGGTCAATTCCATGGATTGATGAAAAGGTTAATCGTATCTGGATAAAAGAACTCATACCCGAGTATGATTACTATGCTGAATTGGGTGCCTCGCATTGGAACGCAACTATCCGATCCGCTTACAACTATGCATGTAGGCACAATTCAGGCCCTCAAGTCAAATCTGACTTTCGGATCAAAGCCATTCTAGAAGTGAAAACTCAACCCAAGGTCGGTTACAATCACATAATCGATATCAAACTCAAAAGATAAGACGGTAAACACTACTCTATAATGGAGGGAGATTTTCCGCTTCTTCGTCTAGAAGACATCGAAGACATGTTGTTGTTGATGACTCAAGATACGCTCAAACATTTGGAACCAGACGAATACATAGCCCTGAATTCAGCTATTAGAATGTATACACGAAGGGTTGTAATCAAAAAGAGAGTTGAGGACTTGCAACTTGGTGTAGAAAGTTATCAGAGGAAGCTGAATCTCACCGCTCCATACACGGATGTTCCTACCATTCATCGCGACAAAATTCCCAACACGAGTACTTTAAAACCGGTTCCAGGCACATTCTACCTCAATGGAGCCGGTGAGAAGAAATTCATGAGAATCGCCAAACTTCACAAGTTTAGTGACGGAACTCGTGAACATGTACGAGACACATTGATTCAGCTCAACAAAACTAGAAGGCATCCAAAGGTTACCGTCAAGTGGCATGATGGATACATCACAAGTGCTAAGTACATGATCACCAAGATCAATGAAAAGTTGAGGGAAAGACGGTTAATGAGGAGTCTAGAACGATTCGTTGGTGGTAGACAATATGGAGTGCACCACAAGCTACTGCAACGATCCATCTAATGGGTCGTCCCATCTCAGGTCCACTATATATTTTTTTACTTGTGAATATGTAAATATTGTGAATATTGTGCTTTTGTGGCTTGATGTAGTGTGAAAGTATGATAATTTTTCAAGAATTTCTCACGAGATTCTAAATCTTTCAAAATATATCATACTCAAGCACTACAACTAACCCTCATTAATTTGAGGGGAGCATTAATATGTACTATGGCCATCAACCAATTTCATTTTGTTACCCAAAGACCGGTTAATCAATTAATATCCAAAATATTGGTGGTTAACATTTTGGATAAGGGGAGAAAATGGGATTAAGGAAACTTAATGATATTTGGCTAAAGATGAAAAAGACTTAGAAGATAAACCAACTTAATATGTGTAAGGCACATGTTAAGGGGGAGTGTTTTTGATGAACAAAACACTTAAGGCACAAAAACTTTGATTATAATATCACAGGTGCCTTAAGTGATTTTCAAGGATTTTTTATGGTGACAATACTTACCCAAAACTCATTTAATTCACGATGGGTGTGGTGACAAAAGGGTGGTAGGATTAGGTATTAGTCCAATGATTCATCAGAAACGATGGAATCTTCCATAGGACAATTCCCTAGATAGAATTAGAAGTCCTAGGAAAGTTGGAGATGATTGTGAACGTAGCAGAGTACCGACTAATTACTGATGCTAGCACTGGAACAATCACAACAAGGTGCCAGTGATGATGTATTGGTAAGTACTAAAGGGGTTGAAGAATGAAAAAGAAATGTAAAGATAAAGGGTGTAAAGAAAGAAGCCCTCCTTACAACTTAGGACAGAAACCGGGTCAACACATCTATTATTGGGATCATTTTTAAATGATTCTCAATATTGAAGACAAGATATCATGGACCCAGTGATGTCATGCACAACCCCTCCCAGCTAACTCAAATATCTCTCAAAAGATGTTTGTTTTAATCACACGGAGCTCAACACGTTTTCTATTGGTTTATTCACTCCGAATAGACTGATATTGAATAGGTGGAAATCCTCTCCAGCCATCGCTCACTAAATCAAAACGCACTATCGAGTCTAGAGCCATGAGATCATCAAAAGTCTCATTAGGACACTTTCCATTTATTCCTTGCTTCTTCACATACTATGAAAAGTAAGAGATCTTTATGAGTCCTACGCAGTATTCTTGTGATATTACCAGAACATCTGAGTAATACGCAAGTAATACAATGAAGATGGAAATACTGCTTGAGTCAACATCAAACAAGCTCATGGTAGGTGACACGTGCGGTTCTTTAAGAACCAATCTTGTGAAAACTGGAAAGAAACAGTAGTTTAATTCTTAATTGAACTTAAACTCGTTCCAGGCCTCAACGCATTATCGTATGATCTTGCCAGAACACTCAGAGTGACACTCTTTAGTGTTCACTGTGACGAGTGGAAATCCTTCTAGTGTTAACATCAAACAGCACTTGGTAGGTGACGTGCAAGCTTCTATATGAATCAAGCTCGTGACAACTAGAAAGAAACAATGGTGAAAATCTTAATTGAAATTCACTTGCTCCAGGTCCATGAATTGACGGATTCAATCACAAGGATAATTTATCAAAGTGATTCACTCTTTATGTTCGCAGTCAGGCTTAGTGATCGTCGAATAAAGAGAACGGATTTACCCGCGAAATCCTGTCAGGAAGTTACTTAATTGAAACTATCCGTCACAGGTACGATATCTAATATCGTCCAACGGTCTTCACCTACCGGAGGTAAAATGATACCGTTTTAGAATGAAATGTTCTAAGTCATTTCGTTCATGTCTTGTTATGTTCCGGCATTTGAAGACGGTGGTGTTGCGGTGTACCAGATGAAGTCGTTCCCACATGCTTATGTTTTTTGCATCAACTTCAGCAAAATTCAATAAAGTTCAAAATGAAGTCTTCCGCTGTACCAAACTCTAAAGCTTTCACGAATTCAACAAAAACATAAGTGTGTGGAACATGGAGTCACGAGGAGGCAAGATTCACAAGAAGGCAAAGATCGCACGTGAAGGGTCAAAAGAACAATGCTCTAAAGACAAAGCCCAATGATTTTCAACACATATTCACAAGCACAAAAAGAAAAGAATAAAAGAGAAAAGACTACGAACACAAGAACGAAGACTTAGTATAGTATGTTAGGTTTAGGATTTTGTAATTTAGAGTGACCTCCCTTAGGGGAAGATTGTTGGAAATATGTTTTTAACGTATATTAGAAGGATCGGTCACTCCAACCATATTATTAAACGTTAGTCAGTTCGTAGTTAAACTTTAGTTACTTTGTTATAACTAACCTAACCCATGGGCTTGTCATGGGTAGGAGGCCCAAGTCCACTAAGGACTTGGGTATATAAACCCTTTCCTTCCAAGGAAAGGGGGTTGGTTGTTGTTTATTTTTCGCATTTAAAAAAAGTTATTCTCTCATCTCTCTCTCTAGTTTCTCTCTCTAGAAACATCAACCCTCTTGATAGAATCAAAGATTATCATACTTCTATAAAAGGAGTGGTACTTACTCGAAGTTCTCGATGACAATTTTCTTAAGTAGGTGAATTTAGTTAACATCTCTGGCGGGCACTCTGTTGATTGCAAATGATGTCCGTTAGCTGATGCATTTATTTTGAATAGTAAGAGTAACTGAGTTCTAGCATCGGGTAAACCATTTTCTGATTTTGATCGTAAAATTTGTACAAACAAACTCCAGCTAATAATATTTTTATGCATTTCTTATACACCTTGATGTGGACGCAAATAAAAATCTTGATTGTCTAGTATGCTATATTGCTATGTGACCCTTAAAATAAGATGAAGCTTCAAACTTTGCAAGTGTTAAATAACAGAATGAGAAGAGTTATTTTGGATATCATAATTTTTCTTGGATATGAGGGTACCCATCTCCACCGTCCATCTCATTTTCATCTAATGGATAAGATTAGTTATATTTTATTTTTCACCTTTTTTTTATAATTTAAATATCTCCTAAACCGTTAAATGTTAAATGAAAATAATTATACCATCGCGACGAGCGTTTAATTATATTTCGATCAATATGCACTATGATATAATTTTGAAAAAAAGATTTCGACTTTTTTTCTTCTTGTTAAAATTCCCGTAAAATATCATATATGATAATATTGTTTCATTATATATGATACAATGTTAAATCATATATGATATTGATTTATATCATATATGATAGGTTATATCATATATGATACTAGTGTTACATCATATATGATATAAATATCATATATGATAATTTTTAAAAACGTGAAAAAAAGGAAAAAAAAAATTGTCGAAATAGATAAGAGAAGCGCGAGTCATGGTTTAATTCTCTTAACGCTAGGTTTGATCAATTTATTTCCTCAGCGGGGCTTGTTTGGGGGGGGGGGGGGGGGGGCATGCATTTACTTGGTCTCATCCTTCGGTGAATAAAATGAGTAAGCTTAATAGGTTCCTTGTTTCGGATGGTGTTATTTCTCTATTTCCTTCTATTATGGCGGTTTGTCTTGATCGAAATTTATCATATCATCTTCTGATTCTTCTTTATGTAGTTAAACTGGATCATGGTCTGATTCCTTTTCGGTTGTATCGTTCATGGTTTGATTATGTTGGTTTTCATGATATGGTTGAACAGATGTGGCGTCCTTTGTCTCATTCTGAAAGAGATGGTATGATACATTTTAAAAGAAACTTTAAGAGCTTAAGCAGACCATTCGAAATGTGATTAAGAATAAAAACAAGCAGTTATCTTGTTCCAAGCAATCGATTTCAGATGAGCTGCGTAGTATTGATAAGGAGCTGGATTGGGGTAGGGGTTCTGATTCATTGTTCCTTAGGCGTAATGAGTTAAAATGCCATATCAATGATATTAAAGCGATGTAAGCTATGGATTCGGTGCAAAAATCCAAAGTTAAATGGACGATCGAAAGGGATGAGAATGCGAAATATTTTCATGGTATTATTAATAAGAAACGTTCCCATCTAGCAATTCATGGAGTGTTTTAAGGGGGTATTTGAATTACTTATCTGGGTCAGGTCAAGAAGGTTTTACTTGATCATTATGATTCTCGATTTAAAAAGACCACGACGTGTAGGCTTAAACTCAATTTCTCTTTTCCTAACAGGTTGGTGCAACAACAAGTTGATGACTTGGAGGTAGTTGTCTCTAGGGATGAGAATCGTTTGGCTGTGTGGGACTGTGGTGAATATAAGTCCCCATGTCTGGACAGGTTTAGTTTTGAATTTTTTAGAAAACATTAGGGGTTCATAGGGCCTATTTTTGTGATGCGATTGAGCAGTTTTTTTGCAAAGGGGTCGTTCTCCAAGGGTTGTAATTATTCATTCATTGCTTTTATTCTTAATGTTTTGGATGCTAAATTTTTTAATGAGTATCGTCCTATTAGCCTTATAGGGAGTGTTTATAAAGTGGTTACAAAGATAATGGCTAATCGATGGCCTTGGTTATTGCGGATATAGATTCTGATACTCAATCCGTTTTTATAGCTAAGAGACCAATTATGGATGGACCTTTTATTCTCAATGAAGTTCTTCATTGGTGTAAGAGGAAAAATAAGAAGGTGATGTTCTTTAAAGTGGATTTTGCTAAGGCATATGAGTCGGTTCGTTTGGATTTCTTAATAGATTTTCTTGAGGCCTTTGGGTTTGGTCAGACTTGGTGCAAGTGGATTCGAGGTACGTTTGTTTTTGCTAAGGCTTCGCTTTTGGTGATGGGAGTCCGTCTAATGAGGTCGAATTTCATTTTGGGCTTAAACAAGGTGATCCATCACCACCTTACCTTTTCATTCTCATTATGGAGTCGTTATACTTATCTGTTAGTAGAGCGGTTAATGAAGGGTTGTTTAAAGGTATTCGGCTTAATGGTTCTCTTTCCTTATCTCACTTATTTTATACATATAATGCCTTGAGGGGACTCATTAACATTCTCAAATGTTTTTTCCTAATGTCGAGGTTACAAATTAATTCAATAAGAGCCAAGTTATGGGCGTTACCGTTCCAAGTACTCCAGTTGAGGGTATGGCGGCTTCTTTTGGTTGTTTTATTATGCAGAGTAAGTTTTGGTATCTTGGTGTTATGGTGGGAGAGTGTATCTCTCGTCATAAGTCTTGGGAAGAGGTTATACTTAAGTTGAAAACGCATCTTTCCAAGTGGAAGGCAAAAACATTATCGATTGGCGATAGACTTACTCTTTTGAAGTCGGTTCTTGGTGCGTCTCCTCTTTACACGATGTCTATTTTCAAAGTTCCTAAAGGGGTTTTAAGGTGATGGAATCTATTAGGAGTAACTTCTTTAAGGGGGCAGAGCCTTCGAAGAAGAAAATTTCGTGGGTGGCGTGAGACAAGATTTTATCCTCTAAGATAAAAGGGGGTTTAGGTGTTTTGAGTTTTCACGCTTTTAATCGTGCTCTTCTTCTTAATGGGTGTGGAGATTCGTTTCTCAAGACGGTTCTCTTTTGTTTCATGTTATTCAGGCGGTGCATGAGACTTTGATTGATTCTCATTCGTCTAAGACGGCTTCAATTTGGAGTTCGATTTTAAAGGAAATTCAAGTTCTTAAGGATACTGGTTTTGATTTCATATCAAACTGTTTTAAACGTGCAGGAGATGGGAACAACACTCGTTTTTGGTTGAATATTTGCAAAGGCGACAAACCTTTTCGAACTACTTTTCCACGTCTTTTTGCCCTTGAGTCAAGCAGTCAGGTGTCTGTAGCTGCGAAGTTGATGAATCCTCTAGAGGATTCTTTTCGTAGATCTGTGACATGAGGGTTGGAGCAACATCAGTATTCTGAGTTAGCATCGATCATATAATATAGGTCTTTTTTTCTTCTTATGCTGATCGTTGGGTGTGTCTAATGATGGTGATTATAAGGTTAAAGAGTTTTGGAAATTATTTTAAATAAAAATTATATAAAACTTATTTAAAAAAAATCTTACTCGGGTCAGTCGGTTGACCCGAACTAGAGTCAGACGAAACTATTTACCCGATACCTGACCCGATTATAAATTCGGATTAGTCGAGTTGACCCGATTGACCCGAATTAGAATTTCAACCATATTAACCCACCCGGATATATTTGGTCGGGTTAGGATCGGGTCGGGCTCGGATTTATTGACACCCCTACTTATAACTAAGGGCGGGAATCGGGTCGGGTTGGCCGGGTTCGGGTTATTCGAGTCGGGTCGAAGTCGGGTCAAGGCCAAAAATAATTTACCCAAAACCGACCCGATTTGAACTCGGGTTAGTCGGGTTCGGGTCTATTCGGGTCGGGTCTAGTCGGGTCGGGTCTAGTTGGGTTCGGGTCAACCCGAATTCAAGTGAATTATTTAAAAAAACTTTTTTTACCCTTTTTAATACAATTTATATTAAATTAAAATTTTAAAAATAAAAAAAATAAAAAAAAACTCTTATTCGGGTCAATCGGGTTGACCCAGACTCGAATAATACATAAATATTATTCCCGATGTCCGACCCGATTTCGAATACGGATTAGTCGGGTCAACCCGACTAACCCGAATTGAAATTTGAACCCGACTAACCCGAACCGAATAAGCTCGGGTCGGGTTCGGGTCGGAAAAAATGACATCCCTACTTATAACTTAGTATATTTTACAAAAATGGTCAGATCCCCATAGACCCTTAGTTTAACATACACTCAACCAACCAATCACAACTATTCATTTTTATCATGTAACAAAAAAACTCATTTTTTAAAAATTAAATATTTCACAAACCGTTCATCGTTACGTAAAACAAAACATATCATCGCGACGAGAATTAAATCATCTATCTATCGAGGGGCACATGTATATACTTTCGACGAACTTTTTTTCGACTTTTTTTTCTTAAGTCACGTCTGGAAAGAATCATATATGATTCGTCACGAAACATATATGATTTTCAGAAAATCATATATGATTCATATCACGAATCATATATGATTCATATCACGAATCAAAAAAAAATTGTCGAAATAGTTAAGAGAGGCGCGAGTCATGGTTTAATTCTCTTAACGCTAGGTTTGATCAATTTATTTCCTCAGTGGGGCTTGTTTGGGGGAGGGGGGAATGCTTTTACTTGGTCTCATCCTTCGGTGAATAAAATGAGTAAGCTTAATAGGTTCCTTGTTTCGGAGGGTGTTATTTCTCAATTTCCTTCTATTACGGCGGTTTGTCTTGATCGAAATTTATCAAAACATCTTCTGATTCTTCTTCATGTAGTTAAACTGGATCATGGTCTGATTCCTGTTCTGTTGTATCGTTCATGGTTTGATTATGCTGGTTTTCATGATATGGTGGAACAGATGTGGCGTCCTTTGTCTCATTCTGAAAGAGATGGTATGATACATTTTAAAAGAAACTTTAAGAGCTTAAGCAGACCATTCGAAATGTGATTAAGAATAAAAACAAGCAGTTATCTTGTTCCAAGCAATCGATTTCAGATGAGCTGCGTAGTATTGATAAGGAGCTGGATTGGGGTAGGGGTTCTGATTCATTGTTCCTTAGGCGTAATGAGTTAAAATGCCATATCAATGATATTAAAGCGATGTAAGCTATGGATTCGGTGCAAAAATCCAAAGTTAAATGGGCGATCGAAAGGGATGAGAATTCGAAATATTTTCATGGTATTATTAATAAGAAACGTTCCCATCTAGCAATTCGTGGAGTGTTTTAAGGGGGTATTTGAATTACTGATCCGAGTCAGGTCAAGAAGGTTTTACTTGATCATTATGAGTCTCGATTTAAAAAGCCCACGACGTGTAGGCTTAAACTCAATTTCTCTTTTCCTAACAGGTTGGTGCAACAACAAGCTGATGACTTGGAGGTAGTTGTCTCTAGGGATGAGATTCGTTTGGCTATGTGGGACTGTGGTGAATATAAGTCCCCAGGTCTGGACAGGTTTAATTTTGAATTTTTTAGAAAATATTAGGGGTTCACCGGGCCTATTTTTGTGATGCGGTTGAGCATTTTTTTGCAAAGGGGTCGTTCTCCAAGGGTTGTAATTATTTATTCATTGCTTTTATTCTTAATGTTTTGGATGCTAAATTTTTTAATGAGTATCGTCATATTAGCCTTATAGGGAGTGTTTATAAAGTGGTTACGAAGATAATGGCTAATCGATGGCCTTGGTTATTGCGGATATGGATTCTGATACTCAATCCGTTTTTATAGCTAAGAGACAAATTATGGATTGACCTTTTATTCTCAATGAAGTTCTTCATTGGTGTAAGAGGAAAAATAAGAAGGTGATGTTCTTTAAAGTGGATTTTGCTAAGGCATATGAGTCGGTTCGTTTGGATTTCTTAATAGGTTTTCTTGAGGCCTTTGGATTTGGTCAGACTTGGTGCAAGTGGATTTGAGGTACGTTTGTTTTTGCTAAGGATTCGCTTTTGGTGATGGGAGTCCGTCAAATGAGGTCGAATTTCATTGTGGGCTTAAACAAGGTGATCCATTACCACCTTACCTTTTCATTCTCATTATGGAGTCGTTATACTTATCTGTTAGTAGAGCGGTTAATGAAGGGTTGTTTAAAGGTATTCGGCTTAATGGTTCTCTTTCCTTATCTCACTTATTTTATGCATATGATGCCTTGAGGGGACTCATTAACATTCTCAAACGTTTTTTCCTAATGTCGAGGTTACAAATTAATTCAATAAGAGCCAAGTTATGGGCGTTACCGTTCCAAGTACTTCATTTGAGGGTATGGCGGCTTCTTTTGGTTGTTCTATTATGCAGAGTAAGTTTTGGTATCTTGGTGTTATGGTGGGAGAGTGTATCTCTCGTCATAAGTCTTGGGAAGAGGTTGTACTTAAGTTGAAAACGCATCTTTCCAAGTGGAAGGCAAAAACATTATCGATTGGCGGTAGACTTACTCTTTTGAAGTCGGTTCTTGGTACGTCTCCTCTTTACACGATGTCTATTTTCAATGTTCCTAAAGGGGTTTTAAGGTGATGGAATCTATTAGGAGTAACTTCTTTAAGGGGGCAGAGCCTTCGGAGAAGAAAATTTCGTGGGTGGCGTGGGACAAGATTTTATCCTCTAAGATAAAAGGGGGTTTAGGTGTTTTGAGTTTTCACGCTCTTAATCGTGCTCTTCTTCTTAATGGGTGTGGAGATTCGTTTCTCAAGACGGTTCTCTTTTGTTTCATGTTATTCAGGCGGTGCATGAGACTTTGATTGATTCTCATTCGTCTAAGACGGCTTCAATTTGGAGTTCGATTTTAAAGGAAATTCAAGTTCTTAAGGATACTGGTTTTGATTTCATATCAAACTGTTTTAAACGTGCAGGAGATGGGAACAACACTCGTTTTTAGTTGGATATTTGCAAAGGTGACAAACCTTTTCGAACTACTTTTCCACGTCTTTTTGCCCTTGAGTCAAGCAGTCAGGTGTCTGTGGCTGCGAAGTTGACGAATCCTCTAGAGGATTCTTTTCGTAGATCTGTGACAAGAGGGTTGGAGCAACATCAGTATTCTGAGTTAGCATCGATCATATAATATAGGTCTTTTTTTCTTCTTATGCTGATCGTTGGGTGTGTCTAATGATTGTGATTATAAGGTTAAAGAGTTTTGGAAATTATTTTAAATAAAAATTATATGCTAATTTAAGGGTTTATATAGATTTAACTGTATGCACTTGGACTAAAATACTGTTTAGAAAAAAGTTATAATGAAGAAAATAAATGGGTTGTGTGAGAGGACGGGTCTCCAACCAGTCAACCACCGGAAAATCGCATTTGATAATAATCTGGAAGAAAGCTTCTCCAGTAACAAAGTGATCTGTACGATGGGACATGTAATTTGGCTGGTATCGATATGTGGCTAAAGTCTCTCAGCTTTCAGGTGATTGATTCGTTCCATCTCAGTTGATCTGCTTTTTTGTTATTTTTGGACGAACACATACGATGAGATAAATTATTCGTAACACAGTTTTAGTAACCATGTCTAAAAATCGAATTTATGACTTCTTTATATAATGGGGTCTTTAACAATTGTTGAAATCACTCATTTCTTTCTTTATCAATGGCGTCTTTTTTATTCACCGTGATCTTTACCCTTGTTGTTTTACTGAATAATATGCTAGCTGCCATGCCCACAAGTTTTCGACTTGAGAGAAATTTTCCGGTCAACAAGTCTGTTGACTTGGATCAACTTAAGTTTAGGGATAGTGTACGACACTCTAGACTGTTACCCCAAAATCAGTCTTCTGTTGTTGATTTTCATCTTCAGGGGAACTCTGATCCTAATATTTCTGGGTAATTTTCTTTTATTATTACCACTACTGTTGGTTACTTGCTAAATTTGCGGATTAGTATTAGCATTGGGAGTTTTGTTGTTTTTGTAGGCTTTATTTTACTAGAGTGCAATTGGGTTCACCGCCTAAAGAGTATCATGTTCAAATCGATACCGGAAGTGACGTGTTGTGGATTAGTTGCGATAAATGCACTGGGACCCCAAGATATAGTGGCCTCCAAGTGCTATTTTTACCATTTCTTGTTACAAGATTAGTTAATGTCGCTAAATGAAAATATTACTAGTTTAACGAGGTCATCTTTTGTGAATGTCCAGATTCCCTTACACCATTATGATCCTTCAAGCTCGTCAACTGCTTCTCTGATCTCGTGTTCAGACAGACGATGTAGATTAGGAACTCAATCGTCTGATCCTGGGTGTTCCGGTCCAAATAACCGGTGTAATTACAAATTTACGTATGGAGATCGAAGTGGGACGTCGGGTTTTTACGTGTCGGATCTAATTCATTTGGACACTATTCTTGAGGATTCAACATTATCAAATGCTTCAGCTTCTATTCTTTTTGGGTGAGCTATTTGGTAACCTCTTTAGGATTTTTAGTAAAAATTAACAATCGTGTTTACTTACTATTGACTTATGAAACAGATGTAGCACCACCCGAACAGGGGATTTGGCAATCCCTGATGAAGCAGTTGATGGGGTATTTGGATTTGGTCCGCAGGGCGTATCAGTAATAGCACAGCTTTCTAAACAAGGAGTAGCACCAAATGTGTTTTCTCATTGTCTTGTTGGATCTGGTGTGGGTGGTGGGATTTTGGTGCTAGGTCAGATAATTGAGCCAAGCATGGTCTTTACTCCTCTTATCACGTCACAGTAAGTTCTCTTTTTTGGTCATAACTGAATTGAAGATTAATTGCCTCTCATATATGTTGTTAGCTAACATAACCGAAATGCTAACGAATATCTATACACACATTTCACTGTTATTACGCTTTCACTCTATTGATTTCATCATCCGAAAGGAATCTATATCTAAAGCTATGAACTTTGACTAATATTGGGTATGTTATTGCGTTTGTATTATGCTTTACCATTATGCCCCTCATAGACACCCACTCGTAAATACTATTTTCTTTGTCAGCTTGAATAACCAAAATTTTCAAACAAACTTCTACACATTTTGATCACGCTCAAGGGTTTCAAATTGTAGTTCTCATGATCTGAAAAGAACCCAATCCATGTCGAAAGCTATGACCTCTTACCTTCTTTTATATAAAATTTACATGGATATGCCATGCTTTGACCATTCTGCCACTCATAAACATGTTACCATGATATTCCAGGCCATATTACAACGTAAATTTGCTGAGCATATCCGTCAATGGACAAACATTGTCCATTAATCCATCAATGTTTGCAAAATCAGGCAGCCAGTTGGGGACGATAATCGATTCCGGAACTACCCTTGTATACCTTCCAGAAAAAGCACATGCTTCTTTTGTGGATGCTGTAAGTTTGAAGGGCCAATTTGTCAAATTAGTTATTTTTTAAAAATCTGAACAAGCTGTGTTGCTGCAGATTACTCGGTCTGTTTCGCAATCAGTTCGGTTTGTTAAAAAGAATGAGCGCCAGTGTTATGTAGCAACTTCACGGTTCTTTTTGTTCTTTTCAACACTTTTTCTTAACCAATTAGTTGACATGAAAGTAATATGGAATTTTGATAATATTTCAGAATGCATGATATGTTCCCCAACGTAAGCTTAAACTTTGCGGGTGGTGCTTCAATGATTTTAAGACCACAGGACTATTTACTTCCAGATTACCCCGAGGTAACTTCTCATAATTCTTCTCTTTATAAATTAAAAGGTTACATGAGTTTACTACAAGTCTAATTGCATATTACAAGTATCATATATTCATATTATCGTTCAATTGTAGAACTTGAAGAACTAATTCGATATGTTTTGTAGGGTGGGGCTGTAATCTGGTGCATGGGTTTTCAGGCGCGTGCAGATGGAATGACCATTATAGGAGGTATAAGCCTCTTGATTTGAAAAATAGAATATTTAGCTTACTTTACTTTTCTTGATTTATAACTTTTGCTATTGTAAATTTTCGTTACAAACTATGTAGATCTTGTTTTAAAAGACAGAGCTGTTGTTTATGATTTGGGTGGTAAAAGGATAGGTTGGGCAAACTATGACTGTAAGTCCTCTTCCAACGCTTCCCCTAAAAACCCTTCACTTTGATATCAAATATGGATTGATTGTTGTCTCTTTGATGTTGCTAGGCACCTCCTCTGTAAATGTGTCAACAACCTCAACAGCTGGCCGAAGTGAACACATGATTTGTAGCAGCAGTTCATTGATTTTAATTGTGGCTCTTGGATTCTTAATTACTAGTATTTCATAAATGGGTTACTAAATGCCATTAATTTAGAGTTGTATTAATTTGTTCATACGCACAACCCTTGCTATTTAACATACGTTGATACAATTACCATATGCATGTAGTAAGCCGAACCGACTCGTTAACTCGCCATATAGTTCCATGTTTGAAGAATAACAAAGACTTCTCACACATCACTTACTAGTCTTATGCGTTAGAAAGTGTTCCACCACTCTGACTTCTTCGTCCAACGTTTACTCGTTTTCTTCCAGAAGATAAGGATCCCATCTGTAACTCCCTTTGGTATTTAAAGTGTAATGAGGTATGAGACCCACGCTTCGCGGCGGGATGTGTTGCAGATGTCGTCGATGTTCGTTTGATACAAACAGATTGAACTCATCAGTTCTAGGATTGTTCATTTGGTTAATTGTTATTGTCTATACACGGGAATTAAAAAGAGCTTGGCCAAAATGCAGTAACTATTTCGACTTTTGAGTATATAGTGTCCAGAACCGAATTGTAACACGTGAACTCGTACACTATGCTGCTATATATGGTTAACCCGTGTCTCAGATGTCCAACTATCATCTTGCAACCTATGTGAATTTTTGGAGTGGTTGATCTATTTCAATCCACCACTGCCTCGCTCTTTGTCGCCTAAACGAATTTATAAAAATACAAAATTAAACTTTCAAGAAACTTACTACAAAAGGGTTGAACTTATTCGACTCGTTTTACCAAGTCTCGAGGTATCAACAGTAAGGACAAAGCCTTGAGAAACTTCTTTCGACCAAGTCTCGAGGTATCAACAGTAAGTCAGTTAGGGCAGTAGCCTTGAGACCGGCCTATTCGACTCGTTCTACCAGTTGAGTAACTACATTTATGCTTTCATACACATAGCAATTGGCAAAATTTTGAATAAATTGTGGGTATTAATTGTTGACTATATTGTAAAGACGGGTGAAATCTTACGTAAAGCAGGAAGAAAACGAACACTAAACCTTATATTGTTCCAGCTGCTGTTGATGCTCTCATCATTGCATTTCTTCTACACTAAAATTTTGTTTAGCTATGGATAAACTGTTAATAGCTTAATTTTACCTAAAGTTCAAATATTATAGCAACTTTCATAAATGGTGCATACTGGTTTTGGTAGAAACTCAAAAATAAATAAAACTTGATCACTCAAAATTTTCTACACCCTCCATGTGTGTGACAGACACACTCATGGTTACAACACATCGGTTCACCTACTTTGCACCACACTTCACATACGTCACCATCATGCCCAGGACAATAGAAACTGCCATCTTCCGTATTTGATAGAACTTGTTGATCAAATATCAATTCTCTAGTCCCCAAAACATGTGATATTTGCCAACCTGGAAAACATAATTCATTAAAGAAACTATATAACATCAGAATTCAACAATGGATAGAAATAAAGAGAGTACCAGAGACGAAAAACATTAATGTGATCAAAAACATCATCTTGAATGAAGTTTGCGTCATTTTAAAATAGGTTACAACAAATAATCGAAGACCTTATATTTTTTTCTACACCAAAAACAGTTTTGTTACCATGGTATAAATAGGTATGACATAATTGGGGTAAGAACAAAAATAACTAAAACTTTTATGATTAATGGTGAAAACGTATATTAGTTATAAATGACCTTAAATGCAAAATAAATTTGTTATAAATGGCCACTAAAACAAAATATTTATCTTATACTTCCTCCGTCCCACTTTTATTGTCCTCATTATTATTTTAGTTTGTCCCAAAATATTGTCCAGTTTTTTAAATAAAAAGTCAGAATTAATTAAATTTCCAGCTTTACCCATTCCATGAATTTCTTATAAGGAAACTATTAATGTAGTCAAAGGATAAATTTGTCTTTCTTAGCATAAAATGTATACATTTAATGAGTCCATCATAAATCACCAATATTTTGTTGAGGGACAATTAAAATGAGACAGATGGAGTATATATTTGGAGTAGGGGTGCAAACGAGCCGAGCCGAGCTCAAAAGGGCTCGGGCTCGGCTCGAAACATAAATAGTGGGCTCGAGCTCGGCTCGATAGCTCGTCGTGCTTTTACCTTTAAAGCTTCAGCTCGGCTCGATTAGGATTCGAGCAAAGCTCGAGCTTAGCTTAAAAAGATCGAATATATATATATATATACGAAACAAATATATCATTATCGTTTCCACACCATGTATGTACTAAACTATGATAACGACTATCAATAATTTATTTAAGTTTTTATATAATTACTCTTTATAATAAGGCTAATACTTAAATGAACGTTTTCTTACTTATATAAAATATATTTATACTAAGGCTCGAAAAAGCTCGATAAGGGCTCGAGCCAAGCTATCAAAAGCTCAAGCTCGCCTCATTATATGTTTCGAGCCATACTATTAGGCTTGGGGTCGGGCTTGGGCTCGATAAAAGCTCAGCTCGATCGAGTAGAGCTTGAGCTCGAATAGCTTGATAAAAGCTCGGCTCGCTTGTACCCCTAATTTGGAGATGTAAAAACGCATATATTCAATAAGACATACATTACATACTATTTTCTATTAGTTGGAAACAATTAGCTGGAGATAGCTACTTAAATGAAACATAAATGTTATTTTAGAAAACTGTTGAATCTATAAATGGAAACAAGTAATCACATGTTTTATAGTAACATATTACGTTACACATATTGATTCCGAAAATAGTCATGATCCTGATGGAAAACCCGTATGGAAAATCCGAGCTTCGCTACTGCGGTTTATTTTTTTTTTGAACCACCCAAACGTGTTATTTTAATAACAAGTATGGAAAATCAGCGCTTCGCTGATGCGGTTTTTTTTGTGTGTTCTAAAAGTACATTAGTCTTGGTTCGAACCTAAAAATCAGCTAAGAGTCTGTACTCCTTATTAAGCATTTTATACCTTCTCTCGTATTAAATGCAAAAAAATTAAGAAGTACCACTAAATCAACATGTTGTACCTCTTTTTAATACATAAACTAAAACATTATTTAAGTAATACAATTTTACAAGCCAAATGTACAACATGGTAGAATTAAATAAAAAAGTGTAATTAATACTGTTAATAAAACACTTATTACATAAATATACAATAATATATGCACATTGCACAAACATTAAAAAAAACATCTATACTATTATAATGCAAACTATAATATACATATATTTTTCAAAGAAATTATAATATTACAAAAAATTTCATGCCTGCATAAAATGAAAAGTTTAATTGAAAAATAATTTATTGCATTTAGTTTTTCTTTTTGCCTTTAATCATTTAAAGAACTTTACTTGAACATTCATATATATATATATATATATATATATATATATATATATAGTGTAACTTTCTTTTCAGAACCATTTTTAGTGTCAGAACTGTCAGAACCACAATTTTTACACTTTATAATACAGTAATCAATGCGCAATGGCATTATGGTAAATAAAAATTACATACTCTGATGAGAATTAATCAATAAGGGCAAATAAGGTATTCAACTTTATAAATGTTTGTATCAATTACATTCTTTAAAATACACTTTAATCACGGAAGAAAAAAATAGCATAAACATCATCTCTCTCTTAAAAGTCCAGATCTACTCCTCATCCACTCATTTCACCTAAAATCTCATCTTTTCTCCTTCACAATCTCTCCTCCACAATGGCCAAAAAAATAACCCCTAGCCGCCGCACCCTACATTCGTGTTCACTGTTATTATCGTAGTTATATATGGGATCACGAGATCTTGTTTCCATTATATACAAGTTTGGAATAACAATTATCTAGATCTCGTCTACTTTTGCCTCGTCAAATCATCCTCATAATCATCTTCCGCTAATTTCGACCCTACTATCATCTTTCGTTGTTGTTATTGTAACTGAAATCATCAAGGTTTGCATGTCTTTAATTATGATTAAAGGTAACTATAAGATGGCTTTTGATTGGATATAATTTTTTCTTATATGGTTTTTGTATCTTTTGTGTTTTTATTTTCTTTACAGAACCAATATTAGCATCAGAATTATCAGAACCACCTTATTTACTCCGAATAATGCATAATGTATATTATATTAATGCAAGATGGCATTTTTGTAAATAACTAAAACTAATTTCAGAAAATAAAATAAATTAAAGGGCAAGTTAGACACTTTAATATTTTATAAAACTCTCGACATTTACTCCATCTTATATTAAGACTTGTAATCATATCATATAATATTTCTCTCCCAAAGAAAACTCTAACCGGTATTCTGATACGAACCTATCCCGTACTAGGCTCGTAATTAGTTCATAAGTTCCAAGTGTAGAACTCACTCAAAAAGCTAGCTCGTTTGAGGATGGGACACATGGACCTGGACATTATAAACCATCAACCATTCCCATACCTGGCCGATGTGGGATCATAACACTACCCCACCCTTTGAAGAACCAACGTACTCGTTGGTCACGACTATGTTGGTCACGGTTGGCACCACCTTTGGGTCCAAGCCACCACTCCATATGCCACCACTCCGAGCTCGTTGGTCACGGCTATGTAGGTCACGGTTGGCACCCCTTTGGGTCCAAGCCACCACTCCATAGGCCACCACTCCGAGTGTTGGAACCTCGAAAGGTAGGGCTAGCTCTGATACCAATTGATACGAACCTATCCCATACTAGGCTCGTAATCGGTTCATAAGTTCCAAGTGTAGAACTCACATAAAAAGCTAGCTTGTTTGAAGAGGGGACACCTGGACCTGGACATTATAAACCATCAACCGTTCCTATACCTGACCGATGTGGGATCATAACATATTCTTAATTTCAAATTTATTATTTAATAAATTCACAACGATTTGTGTGATTTCGAATTAGAAATTTGGTTAACAGAATACGGTTCTTGATAATCTTTTTAATTCTTTTTGTGTAATGATTGAAAGTTTATTGGCATTCAAAATGAAGACAAAATGGATATGCAGTTTGAGAGATTGTGATATCAATTAATACCTCCGTCCCATATTAATAGTCCATATTACTATTTTGATACGTCCCAAATTAATAGTCCAGTCCAAAAATAGATAAGAAATGTAGATTAAATTTACCATATTACCCTCACTTGAGAGTATTATTACAAACAATAAAGAAGTTAAAAATTAAATGGTTAAGGACAAAAATGTTATTGTGTAAAAAGTATGAGAGAGAAAACTGAAAAAGTGATGTTTTTATTAATATGCGTGTTTTTGGTCGGTGGACTATTAATATTGGACGGAGGGAGTATTATATAAATGGATGGATCTGCAATTCAAGAAATCACAAGTATGTTTGATTTATTTATTTTTATTTATTTAATTTGAATTTAAAAAATATGATCATGTCGTGAGTATCTTTTAAATGATATTGCCATACATGTTAAATTATTAATTTATATAGTGGCAAGGTTTTGATTCTTTTTCCTTCTTTATCATTGTTGATGAGCAGTATTTTTCTTACCTCAAGTATCATAAACTTCAAAGCGATACAATTGATGATTATTTGCATAATCTATTGTAAAGGTTATTATTTTTAATAGCTACTAGTTATAATGTCCGTGCACGCACGGGCTTTTATCTAAAGATTTTAATAATGTATTGTAATTTGTTTCTGAACTGGACATCCTATAAGCGAGAAGTTCTGGTGCAGCTGTAATTGTTTTTCCTAAACACTGCTCTGTATTAAGTAGGTTGTACATGAAGGGTAAAAAACATTTTAAATTTGCAAGTATATTTTCTTCCCTTATTTTTTCGCCCACAGAAGTACAAAACTTGGTTCAGGCTATAATCCTTTTAATTATTAATCATCATACTCGTCTCCGTTTAATGATGAGTTAGTTCCTAAAATTATGCAACTTTGTAGGTAAACTTATCATAAGAGCTCAAATTTTTACCTATTAACGCTCCATGTGTAATGATATATTTCTCACCGTTGCGGTATTATAAACATTTTTCTTGTAGTCGGTTACGACGCTAACTAACTACGGAGGCTGATTATAATGATGATCTCGGAAATTTACTTTGTTAAAAGTAGACTCGTCATCATTTGCAAGAAAATATATACAGAATATCCGGTTTAATTTTTTAAAACATATGCATTTTGGAGAAAGATGAATGACATCAGACTATCAAAGGCAGGGCACTTAAAGCACATAAAGGATTGATTATATGAATCAAAGGAATGAAAGAAAAATATTACTTTTTGATAGTTTTCTCGTCAAATGACAGAAGGGTCTCCACTTACTAAAACTGACTCATATAGTTTTCTGGTTCTATGCAAATATTTCATGTGTCCTCATTAATCTTCCCTTTTTAGTCCTCCGTTGGAAGTTAAAATTCTACATCACTTAATATAACCCAAATGTAGAATTAATCAATACAAAAGAATCATTTAGTTGCATTTTGCGACATCATAGTCAACTTTGTGAGTTGACATCATAGTAAACTTTGTGAGATGACAAATATGGCCCTTAATCTGTGATGTTGCGCATTCGTCATAAAGACTCTTCAGACTCTCAAATGCACTATAGGTTTACCCTATTTGTATATACTGCCTAATTTAGGTCGATTTTGGTTAATTTCTACCGATCAAAATCTTTTTTTTTTGGTAACCGTGATTTCCGACACATTGGCCAACTAATCCACGGGGTTTGAACCCACCGCCACACAGACTCAAACCAGGTAAAGCCTTCCCGTTTCAGGAGGTTGGCGTGGCCACGTTTACACCTAGCAGGAATTGAACTTGAGACCTCACACACTTTGGAGTGATAGCCACAAATACTTTTGCCACTAGGCCACTACATCATTACTCAGATTTACAATATTACCAACTTTTATAATCATTATGGGCATACAAAGGTGTTGTGGGTGAATCCAACCATCCCCAATCTGCTTCGTTTTTTACACTACAAAAGATTTACCCATTTAACATGTTTGCCCACCTGTCCATGTTTTCACCTTTAACTACTACTTTAGGCACATATAAATACCATTATATCTATAACGTACCAAATTCATCTAGAAGGGCATCATAGGCCTACTTTGTGGCAACAAACAGAACACCTATCATCCTATCACAATAGGTTCCTTCATGCTACTGTTAGAATTGAAGATATGGAATATAACGTATGCTACTGTTAGAATTAAAGATAACAGCGTAGTGTGTGCTGAACCAAACAAAAACCCATTAAGAACATCGTCCCCACTTCAACCCATTATCTTCACATTTGACAAGTTATAAAAAATGAATGAGCATTATTTGTTTTCACCTCTAACTTATTTTTCAAACCGAATAAGCTAGACCTTCACTAAGTCCTCTAGAATATCCTTAAACTCGTCTGACTCTATGCTAAGCCTAACTGACTTACGACCATTGGCTTCAAATATTATAATAATTACCAGTAGTTTCAAATTTTAAGTGATTTATAGTGTAAAACTTGAATACATAAGAACAACGGAGATAATTAATAACTACTCAAATCGTCGTAAACTTTACCATCACCTTTATGAAGATGGTAGTTGTTTCTTTCTTTCATAATTGATGTTAGTCCTAATTTAAGTATGTGGTAAAAGCTACATTCCTGCTAAACCTATAGTAGTGTGGCTCTTTATATGTTCCACTTATTTTTTTTGTCTTTTTCACTTGTTTTGTTGTACGTTGATGGAGTATATTCTAAGTTCACTTGCAATATAGTGTTGTTCAGAGTTATAGATCTGATGGATTGGTTTTGGTGTAGGTTATCAAACTAGCCAACGCCATGTAACAAAAAGGGCCTAAGTAGCTAATTTTCTATCTGCAATGGCTCCAAGGGACCATATAGTAAAAAGAGAACCAAATTAGCCAACAAAATCCCGAAACAATATATGTTGTTAATGAGTATGGAGAACACGAGTTGGATTTGCATACGTGATTGAATCTACAAACTCAATAGATGTATATAATTTACACATGTTAAACTTTCTCTGGTAGCTTAGTTCTATATAGTCTCATGAATACTTAACTTCTATCTACAAACTTAACATCTATAAACGTAATAGAACCCCTGATTTATATAACACCTTCCTCTCCTCAACGTTGAAATCCCAAGCTACTATCAGATACATTATTATTCTAGTCTTTCCAATGTCCACTTCTACAGAAACTAATAGTTATAGCAAACTAATAGTTATAACAAATTACAGAACATTTGGGTAACTTAGCTTCAACTATTCATCATCATCACTTACTCCACTAACATTCGAAACATTATCTCAGGGAATCTGGAACAAACACCCCTCTATTCATTATCTCAGCACTTACTCCACTAACATTCGAAACATTATCTTGGGGAATATGCAACAAACACCCCTCTATTCATTATCTTAGCACTTGTTCATTAATCCCTACCACATCGATACCAACCATACTTTAACATCTAGATTAGTAGATTATCAATAACACTACAAACTAATGTTACCAAAACTTATATGATGAATACTACATTATCTGTACATTGAAAGAAGAGATGAAGATGAAGCAACAACTATGATCACATAAGCCCCTTTAAAAGCAAAAGCATACCTGTTTAAAGAACCCAATCAAAATAATCAAAAGTATATAAGGATAAAAATCACAGTACATGTTTTGTGTGACCTAAGCTTATAAAAAAATTTATATGAGACCTGGTTCCCACAATTACAGGAAACAAAACGAATGAAAACAATCAACCCATGTAATCTAACTTCGAAACCTAATGATCGATCGATTGTGCGTAAAAGTTCGGGAATGGCAATTATAAGATCTGATATTTTATTTATATACAGTGGGTTTATCCTAATTTTCATTTTAACCCCTAAGCTATTTGTAGATTGACTCCGCTTTCCATAAAGTTTATTTTATTATGTTTTTAACACATATATTTTTCATACCATTTTATCAAAATAACGTATAATGACGATTTTTTTATGAAATTTGTCCAAATATAGAAGTATTTATTGTTTTAATTAAATTAAACAAATAAACATCACTTAATAAAGAAAGATTTGAAAAACAAATATCCCACTTGAGGTTTTGCTATACTAGTAAAAGATTTACGATTAATTAAATAGATACATATTATACAGTTTATTAAAATGAATGAAATGGATACTATACTTCTAAGCCTACGCATGTATCAATAATTACTATCTTTTTTGTTATTTAATTTGTTTACAAGGACAAAATAATAGTCAATTTATATGTACGCTTTGTATGTTTTGAAGCAAAATTATAGTCAAACATTGCATTTGATATAATTAATGCTTGTGTTGAACAACCACTATGTTAGCTTTTAATATTATTTAATTTAATTAAATGATGATAATATTGATTAGTTATTGTAATCATCTTTGGTTTGTCGATGAAATTGATGTTGTGATAACATGTGGGGTGTTTTCACCTTCATTTTTTAAATAGACATACATGTTTTTTTTTAATAAAACATAGATGTTTTTTTTAGTTTTACATGTATGTTTTTATTTGTGTATGTGCTGCATACATGTTATACATGTAGTTTTATTTGTTATTAATATATACATGTTTTTTAGTAGACATATATTTTTAGTTACAGAAACATACATGTTTTTGTAGTTTTACATGTATGTTTTTTTACTTGTGTAACTGTCAGTATATACATGTTTTTTTTTTAAATTGGATATGCAGGTTTAGATTGTGAATATGATTTTACTACTTGTTTATGTTCAAATATAATAATTTTTGTAGTTTCAGATGTTGAGCATGGTTGATAAAGATGTGGAGAATGAGAAAGAAGTCCATATTCAGAAGAACGGATAGTACACGTAAAGATCATGAGAGTTTCTAATAAAGAGAAATAAATGTACATATAGAAAAACCACTAGCTCTAGTGTTAACTTAGTACACACATGTATTTTTATACTTTTGTTTGTATGGATTTTATATGATATTATTTATATTTAATGTTATGTCTTTAATTTTATATTTTGAATTCTAAAGAAATATTTGCTACATAATAGACATGATTATCATCTTAAGCAAAAAAAAAATTATAAAATATACATGTTTTATCAAAATATACATGTTTTATCAAAAAAAAATTCTAAAATATACATGTTTTATCAAAATATACATCTCTTTAACACTAAAAGCCACAATCTTCTTATATGCCATCCAATACAAAAAACCATCAACAAATATGCCGATGTGACTCCTAAGTCCTGACGGAAATGCAACATCTTGAATGGTGAATTCTGATGTGCTCTAGAAACTCGTTTTGAGATTAAAACATCACAAGTCTTCCAAATTTGTTTTGCGTAACGAATATAGTCCCTAAACCTAACAATCATCACGTCATCGAGGGTTTCACCGTAGAAAAATCCATATAGAGGGTAGTAATCACAAGACTGCTAATATGGATCAGGAAGATTCTTGGATGTCCCAGTAAAAGGATTGTATAGTATCAGTTGATCAATTCCACATATTCTCGTACACACAACGTTAGGATCACTTCTAACAAAATTACTATCCCATTGAATGTTCCAAGAATTTTTACCTATACACGCTGACGTTGGGGTTAAAAAAGATAACGAAGCTTGCTTGTTGGGAGATAATAAGCATCATTCGACATGATCTCGACATCAAGAACATATTTAATATTAATAAAAGAGTTAATGTCTTTGGACCAACTTCCTTCTTTGGTATTCTAGTGTGTAAATTTGTAGTTTAAAGTCCCACATGAGGAAAAGAAAAGAATTTATGCAAGGTTATAAAGAGTGGTATTTTTAACTCAGATGAATTGGGATTAGTACCATGTTATTGGTGTGCCATTTGATTCGGTTAAAGAAAACAGTTTAACAACAATCAATGACATATCAGCCAATTAGAGAGGAAGGTACCATGGCGAGGGGTACCTCGTCGAGCCAACGTGAACCCTCGTCGTGCCACTTCGCCACACCCACCCCTCTTATTCACCGAAAGGATTTCGGTTTTGCGAAATATGAACGACGAGAAGACATGGTCAAAAGTAGCCGTTGGCTTGTCCAACGGTAATATTTTAAATTAATTTTTTTATACAACTAATATATATATATATATATATATATATATATATATATATATATATATATATATATATATATATATATATATATATATATATATATATATTACACCTTTTTTCCCATTTTCACACACAATTTCTTACAAAATCTCTCTAAATCACTAACAAAAAAATGTCTAACATACCTAATGATCAATACTCACAACTCAACTTCACCGGGCTTCTCAACACTAGCAACCCTTCGACACCATCGTTAAACCCGTCTACACCGTCATCACAAAACTCTGTTGCAACTTATCTCGGCTTCGCACGGTTTCAAACCGGCACCCCACAATTTCATTCCGGGTCTCAAATTCCATCCGCGTCACAATTTCCATCCGGATCTTAATTTCTATCCGGGTCTCAATTTCCATCCGGGTCTCAATTCTCATACCCTCTTATTCCTCCAAACTATTTCCCTAATATGACCCTCGAACAAATTTACCACTAACAACAGTACTTCCTTCAACAAGCACAGATTCAAAGCCAGTTTCAGAGCCAACAAAATGTTCCCGAAACACAATTCAAAGTTCCAGCCTCACGAACACCAACCAAAAAAGGCAAAACCAAAAAAACCAAAGCAAAAAAATCACAAGCTATTGATTTAGATGCCGATGAGGATGACATAGAATTTGTTGAAGCTCCGACTCAGGCACCGGTACGTTGGAGTAAAGAAGAAGAAGAATTACTAGCCACATGTTGGTTTGGTGTTTCTGAAAATGTCGACATTGGGAATGAACAAAATGAGGATTGTTTCTGGAATAATATTGTTCGAGATTTCAACAGTCAAAAACCGGTATGCACCGTACAAAAAACATGATTACCGGAAAATGGGGTCGGATGCATCCGGATTGCCAAAAGTTTCAAACGATGTACGCAGGAGTATACCGTAGGAGTGGGATGAATGATGAAGATGTTTACGAAGATGCAAAAGATGAATTTTTAGCAGCCTTTAATAGAAAAAGATTTGTTTACACTCATGCGTGAAAGATCCCAAAAAACACCCGAAGTTTGCAGGTGCAAAATCTGTTCATGCGGATGATCACACAGAAATATTCGGTCCTGATAAACGTCCTCGACCCGAGGGAAAATCTCGACCCTCTAAGAAGTCAAGATCTGAGTCAAGTGAGGGCATTGGAGGATCGTCGGGGTCATCGAAGGCAGAACTGTCAAATGCAATGCATAAAAAAATTATCAAGCAACAGACACTCGCAGACAGGCAGATCGAGTTGACCAACTTCTAGTTTCTCGCGCTTGATTACGAGTCGATGCCGGAACCGAAGAGGATGTACGTGCGTCGAAAACAAGAGCAAATCATGGCCCGATACCCTCACCCGGAGTAGTTTATTTTAATTGTTGTGTTTTTAAATTTTCGGATTTTTTTCGTATAGTATTTTGTTATTTCCGTATTTGTAATTTTTATTTCCGTATTTGTAATGTTTCATTTGAATGAAATAAATTTTAGTTTGTATAAAAATGAAAAAAATAAAAATAAAAGATAGTGGTGGGGCCCAAATGATGAGGGGTTGGGTGTGTTGTGAGTGATGAGGTATTTTTGTGAGTTGTGTTGGTGTGATGTGGCGCTGAGTTGGCAGCTGACTAGGCAAAATTTTGTGGGGTGGGTGTGTTGTGACACCCTTCTCTCTTATATAAGCTCCCATTTTTTATTTTATATACAATCACACTTAGAGTAAGGGGAGTGGTCGTGCCAACGGGCTGCGCCATCGGATCACGCGAGAAAAGTCCTTGGCGCAGGACTACGTGTCCTCGCGCCAAGGCTCTGGCGCCATACTCGCCAGCTCACGCGGTTCACTAATTTATTTTCTGAGTTGTTGGGATGAAGAAGATGGAGGTACAGGAGGTCAGGAAGAAAGTGGCCAGGTTTTTTTCCAAAACAAGAGGGGTGGGTATTTTTAAGCCCAATAATTTTTTATAAAAAGGGTGGGTATTTTTAAGCCCAATAATTTCTTATAAAGAGTGGTGAGTATCTTTTTCCCAATATTTATAAGCCTAATAATCATTTAAATGATTTTTTCCTTAATATTATTTTGCCCCAATATTTATAAGCCCAATAATCTTTTAAGTTTAATATAATTTTTTTTAATATTCATAAAATTTTATTTTAAGTCAATATATTTTTATTCTAAAAAAACAAAACTTATGACACCAGAATTGCCATGGCACGTCACTCCTCCTGAAAACTGATGTCATAACAATTTTGATGCCAAAGCCCAGTTTGCTGACGTGACGATACTTTTTGTCAAGGGCACCACTCCAACGACTCCCTGTGCTCTTATATAAAACAGCAAAACAAATTACGCATTTTTAGCTAAAATTTATAGTAGCCAAAATACATCTAACATGTTTTCGTGAACGGTCAAGATATAACACCATACCAGTAAGTCTATTAGTATATGTGGAACGTTCAAGGTGCGGGACTCGGGAGCTGTAACTTTGTATACTCTTTTCTCTATCAAATACTGTAATGCATAGAGGAGTCAAGTATCGACCTTGATCCTACTAGTTCTTAAATACTACTTGTTAGACTATAAAAAACCTCATCGGTATAATATTATTCATGGGTATATTTATAATGGAAAAATCCTAATGTCTCAAACCCACAAACCGGGCTTGTACCTATTTATTCCCTAATACTCCGCCGCAGTTCGATCGGCGAAATCGCGAAAGCTCGGACTGAAGAAGTAAACTAGAAAAGAAAAACAAAAGATAATCAAAACAGAGCTTTATAAGCGATTCTTTAGAATCAACGGATCTTTAGAAGCAGCGAAACTTTAAAAGGAACTTTAGAAAGTAGCGGATCTTTTAAAGAAAAACTAATAAATAAGCAAATCGCGACAGACTCAAGGTATATCTATTTGTCAATGATAACAGACTCAACCAATATCTATCGGCCGAAACACGGCGGACTCAATGTATATCTATCTGCGAAACACGACAGACTCAACCTATATCTATCGGACGAAACGCGACGGACTCAAGTTATATATATCTGCGAAACACAGAAGACTCAACCTGTGTCTATCGACCGAAACACAGCGGACTCAAGGTATATCTATCTGTGAAACACCGCAGACTCAACCTATATCTATAGGCCAAAAACCAAAAATCGTCTCGGGCTTGATACCCTAGATTCGACTAACAAACAAAAAAAATTAAAAAAAAACATAACTTTTTTTAATTAAATAAAATAAAAAAACGATAACTATAAACCTCTATGATAATAAAAACAAGTCCCACATCAAACTTCTGACCAGCGCATAATGGTTTTGGCTAAAACTCAACCATTTTCATAATTCATAATACCCTCATTAACACAGGTTTTCCAAACAACCGATCATCATATTCCATGTTAACTTGAGAATGATTCTCATGCCAGATCCTCCAAGCCCCGTCACCTCCCTTACGTCCATCGAACGATCCAAAGTAGCCATGGCCATCTCGACGGTTGCTGTCATCACAGACGTTTTTTTTGGAAGGGTTATATTTTGTATGGATTGGTGTCTCGGAAGTATGAAAGATTGGTGACTGTGATTTATCTGGATGGGGACGATTTATCCAGATTTGTTTTTATTGATCGGTATGATACACCAAAACAGATCAAGATTGGTGATGAAATGTGCAGGCGGAAAGATTGGTGATGGAATGTGCAAGAGGAAAGATTGGTGATGGATCTGTAAGGAACGATGTTTTTTTCTAAGTTATAGGATCGGGGTTTGACCTGATATTATGTTAGACTATAAAAAACCCCATCGGTAGATATTATTCATGGCCATATTTATAATGACAAAACCCTAATGCTTCAAACCCACAAATCGGGCTTGGGCCTATTTATTCCCCAATACTACTGAATTTGAGTTTTAGAATATATGAAAAGAGCCGAGTATTAGTTTTGTAAATATTCTATGTAATGAACTCATAATTTAAAGGGGGCGAAGAATGTTTTTTGATCACTTCTTTGCTTCATATATATAAAAAAAATATATGATACAAGAGATCTCAAAACACTTTTTAAATAGATTAAACAAGATTTAAAGTAACAACTGAATAAATAAAGCTAAGACTACCAGTGTTAATCACGTGTAGTCTTATTATCTACACGATAATAGTTTTACAAATCAAAACATAAAAGATAGAAGAGCAACTAAGGTTTCAAGATCAAGAACAAGCGAGAGAGTAAATGTGTGTAAAAACCACACAGATAACAATCAGCAACGATACAAACAAGAATGAAACCCTCAACACTAATAATAGAGTGATGTGGGCTGACATAGCCATTAGGCTTGGGCTGCACATCTTGGGTCGAGTCCAGAAGTCCAAAAACAGAAAGAGACATCCCATCTATAGCCCTTGAAAATATAAAATCAACACAATAAGTCCCTGAAGAGTTTTTGAGTTGGTAGATTAGGATATATATTTTAACATCCCCCTTTAATCTGACAACCCATACAAGTTAACCATGCCAAGTTTGTTAACAAACTTTTGGTGCAAATCTGTGTCCAACCCTTTAGTAAGGATATCTGCCATTTGATTTGAAGAATCCACTTTTTTAGTTTTAACAACACCACTTAAGATTTTTTCCCTTAAACAGTGAAGATCAATTTCAATGTGCTTAGTTCTTTCATGGAAAACAGGGTTAGCTGCTATCTTAATAGCAGAATTACTTTCATAGTGAAGTGTGAGTGAGAGCAAGTTTTCACAATGCAAGTCTTTTAAGACTTTGAGCCCCAAGATCACCTCACTGGTTACTGAGGAAAGAGCCATATACTCTTCCTCAGTAGATGACTTAGAGAGAGTGTTTTGTTTCTTGCTTTTCCAAGAAACTAAATTTTTATTTATAAAAACACAATAGTTAGTCACAGATTTTCGTGTAACAACACACTTAGCCCAATCAGCATCAAAATAAGCATTAAGAATCATACCAGATTTCCTTGTGAAGTGAATACCCAAACTTGAAGAGCTCTTAAGATATCTCAATATCTAAAAGGCAATTTTGAGATGAGAGTTCAAAGGAGATTGCATGAAATGACTTAAACAATGCAAAACATAAGAAATGGCAGGCCTGGTGTTAGTTAAGTAAATAAGTTTTCCCATGAGTTTCTGATAATCAACAATATTAGAAAGAAGAGGGCCCTCATTGGTAGGCTCATTAGTTATAACAAGTTTAGATGGCAAGGGAGTTTTGGCAGGTTTGCAAGCAAGCATGCCATACTTAGAAAATAAATCAAGCACATACTTTCTTTGATTTAAGCAAACACCATTGTCAGTGTCAACAACTTCAATTCCCAAAAAATATTTTAGCTTGCCCAACTCTTTGATCATAAACTTAGTTTTTAAAAAAACATTAAACTTCTCAATCTCAACATGTGTTATTCTCAGTTATAATGATATCATCCACATAACAAGTAAAGAAAGAAAAAAATCACCATGAGAAGTCTATAGAGAGTAATCAGATTTACTTTGAACAAATCCATTTTCATTCAAAATATGGGTGAGATTAGCATTCCATTGCCTAGGAGCTTGTTGAAGTCCATACAAAGATTTTTTAAGCCTACGGACCATGATTTCACCCCCAGGAAGATATACTTGGGGTGGTTTCATGTACACAGTCTCATGAAGATCACCATATAAGAAGGAATTATTAATGTCAAGTTAAAAACCAGGCCAAGATTTCCCAATATCAAGATTAAGCAAGCACCTAACAATGACCATCTTAACAACAGGGGCAAAAGTTTCATCATAATCTATTCCATTTTTTTACCAAGGCCTTGGGCAACAACCCTTGCCTTATACCTTTCAATCTCACCACTAGACTTAAATTTCAATTTCCAAATCCATATGCAACCTAAGGCTTTCCTACCTTTAGGGAGCTCAACAATATCCCAAGTATCATTTTCAAGAAGACCAACAGGCTCAAAATTCATGGCATCAACCCAAAGATAATTCTGAGATGCTTCAAAGAAGCTTTTTGGTTCACTGTTTTTAATAAGTTGGATGACAAAAAATAAGTTTTTTTAATTAAGTTTAGAATACCCAATAAATTTTTTAAGACCATACTTAACTTTAGAGTTAACAACAAAGTCATTGTAGTTCTTAGGAAACACAGAAGGTCTTGAAGACCTTCTCAAAACATGACCACCCTGAGCATTAGTGATAGAATTATCCCCCAAATTTCCTCCCATGTTTTGGTCATGGAAGGGAGAATTGAGATTGAATTCAAAGTTTCCCTCAGAGTTTTCATTATCATCAAGTGCGACAACCTCTTCCCCATTCAAGCTGGCATCACTGGTATCATTGCCTAAAGCAATGTTTCTAGTGTCACCTAGACTAGAAGGTGGGCTACTAGTACTTGGTGACCCAAGGTCACCATTATGTTTCTTTAATACTCTCTCATCATCATGAGGAAGCTCAGGGTTATTATAATCAAAGAAATTTAATAGATTTAAGTCTTGAAAAACATTTGAGTTCTTATCTTTATTGAAAATAAAAGGAAATATGGTCTCAAAAAATTTAACATCTCTAGAAACAAGAAATTGATACCTATCAAGACTATAAACCCTATATCCCTTTTGAGAACTAAAATAACCCATCATAAGATATTTTTCAGATATGGTGGCAAGCTTATCATGACTATTAAGAATAGTAGAAAAACAAAGAGAACCAAACATTCTGATATGAGAGATATTAGGACGAGTATTATAAATCATTTCAAAGGGTGTTATTCCATTAAGCATAGAAGAGGGAAATCTGCTAATATGATAAATAGCAGTTAGCACACATTCAGTCCAATATCTAAGAGGGATTCCCCCTGAAGCATAAGGCATCTAGCAACATTTAACAGATGTCTATGTTTCCTTTCAACAATATTCTGTTGTGGAGTATACGCACATGAAGTTTGGTGTCTAATACCCTTTTTATCACAAAAAAATTTGAAATTTTGATTCACAAATTTTGTTCCATTGGCACTTCTAAAAATCTTAACAGTACTTTTAAATTGATTATAAATTAAATTATAAAAGCTTTGAATGTAAGACAAAACTTCATCTTTAGTTTTTATAATATATAGTCAAACTACCCTTGTATAATCATCCACAACAGTTAAAAAATACTTGTGGCCAAAGTGGATGGCCACCTTATAGGGACACCACAAATCTAAATGCAAAGTATCACCAAGTTTCTTTGTTTTATGGTCACTCAAAGGAAAAGGTTT
Organism: Glebionis coronaria; assembly: GCA_025667525.1. Taxonomy (NCBI): domain Eukaryota; kingdom Viridiplantae; phylum Streptophyta; class Magnoliopsida; order Asterales; family Asteraceae; genus Glebionis; species Glebionis coronaria. Next base: position 104,285 of record JANFOE010001616.1, on the reverse strand, counting down.
CCTAGTTTGCTTAGCTCTTTAACAGATTTCACAAAAAAGGTTTTTTCATTTTTATCAATGTTTAAAGACTGTTTAAGAACATTAAGAGTAGGGTCAGCTGGGTGGCCAAGTCTGCAATGCCAATCATAATGAGACAAGGAGCAAGTAACAAGACTGTTTTGATTTCTACACTTAATACCTTCTGTATCTAAATAGTATACACCACCACACTGTTTACCAGTCCCCAACATATTTTTCAGATTCAAATCCTGATTCACAAAAAACACTTATTCTCATAAAAAACAACAAATATTTTATTATCCTTAGCCAACTTATGAACAGAAATCAAAGTAACACAATACTCAAGTATAACCAGCACATTAACTAAAGTTAACCAATTATAAAGTCTAAGATTACCAATTTTAGACATAATAGCCTCAGTTTCATTAGGGTGTGGAACTTTGATTTTAAGATGAGAGATGTCAAACACATTATCAAGTTCTTTATCACTATTGGTCGTGTGTTGGTTTTCCCCACAGTCAATTACCTTTCCATCATAAATCATACCAGTTTTAGAACTAGTGTGGGAACAATAAATTTTTTTAAAATTATCAATAAAAACCTTACTAGAGTTGAAATATGTACCTGTCATATTGGCTTGTACATTCTTTCTAGTTCTATTGTTATCCTTAATAAGAGAAAGCAAGGTAGCCATTTGTTCATAAGAAAAACAAGTAGCACAATTAGAACCTACATAATCATTAGACACACTTTTCCCTTCAAAATTTTGACCAAATTTTTTCTTCCCATAAACAAAGTCACTGGGTACCAATGATCTTAAAACACCTGTCAATGTTGTGACCATTGTACCCACAGTTCTCACAAACCAACTCAGCATTAGAGGTAAAATTAGGTCTAATAGCATTCTGATTGTTAGGTCTAAACCCAGTATTGCCATTGGTAGGTCTGACGTTGTTGGTGATAGGTATTAAGACATTAGCATTAGGATTGTGGTTTCTTTGAAAGTTATTCCTAGTGGGCCCATTAGACAAAAAGACAGTGTCTGATCTCTTTGGGAGGACCTAGAACTACTACAAGATGCCATTCTGTGAGACTCCTCACTGGAAATGATGAAATAAGCTCTCTTCACATCAGGGAGATTCTTCATAGAGAAAATAGAACTCCTAATATTCATTTAAGAATGATCAAGACCCATAAAAAATTTCATACGTTTCAACAATTAATTATGCTTTTAAAAATCATTAGAAGTAGTACACACACAAGCAGGCAATTCAATCATGGCATCATATTGTTTCAAAAAGCATTCAACTTATGATAGTAGTCAGATAGATTAGAGCTATTTTGTTTCAAAGTGTTAATCTTATGATGCAAGTTAAAGATGACAGAACCATCAACCTTATGATATGTTTCCTTTAATTCTTTCCAAACATGTTTGGCCTTTTTAGAAAAAATCCGAACAAGGAAAAGTTCCTCAGATATAGAGTCAAGAATCCACCCCAAAACAAAAGCATTAACCCTATCCCAATGCTTTCCCAAAAATTCATCAGTTAAAGATCTTTTGCAAGTACCATCAATAAAATAGTTTTATTTTTACCTTCTAAAGCAAGTAACATAGCATTAGCCAAAACTTGATAATTTTCAGTTCCTTTTAATTTAACAGTAACAACAGTCAACACTACTGAATCATTAGGGTGTAAGTGCAAAGGGTTGCTCAAGTCAAACTTACTGATGAGTGTGACTGGATCGGTAACACTCTCAGTATCATATTCACCATGTTCAAACATGGTGAAGGTCAACAAGGGTAAAAAATGAACTCAATCCAAAGGCAACTAAGTTCCTAGACTTCCAAACCACTCAATCTGGTAGGTCAAGGGCAAGGCAGAGGGTGAGGATCCAAATAATAGGGTAAAAAAAATTAAAGACACCCAACCTTAGTAAATATATAGATAATAAAGCAGATAAACACAACCACAATTAACAAATAAGGAGAAAGTGAAAAGAGGTGTTACAGTGCACGCAACAAAGCAAATTCAAACTGTTACTTCTAGATTCACTTAGTCTAGAAAGTAACAGAACCTCCAAAGACCAAACCTTAATTTTTCTTCTCGATAAAAATTAGAGAAAGTCACCAAAATGAGCAGATCAACCAAGGAATCAGCAAGTCCGTCATAGTAACCACCACCAAATAGTCAATCTTCCAAATAAAAGTGAAATCCTAATTTTTTTTTCTTAAGGAAAATTAGGGAAAATCACTTAATTTAAAAGATATTAACCCCAATCGTATGAATCAATAACAATATGATAAAAGAAACTAGATCTCTGAAACCCTAATTTTTTTCAAAAAAATTCAAGTAGCAAAACAAAAGATCTAGAAGTAATATTAACAGATCCAGCTATTTCAATAGCTAATCTAACCAAAAAAGTATAAAGGAACAAAAACCCCCAAATTTTTTACCAAACCCTAAAAAAAATTTCATCGATTTCAAAAACCTGTATCTGATACCATGTAAAAAAACATGATACAAGAGATCCCAAAACACTTTTAAATAGATCAAACAAGATTTAAAGTAACAACTGAATAAATTAAGCTAATACTACCAATACTAATCATGTGTAGTTCTATTTTCTACATGATAATAGTTTTACAAATCAAAACATAAAAGAAAGAAGCTCAACTAAGGTTTCGAGATCAAGAACAAGAGAGAGAGAGTAACTGTGTGTAAAAACCACACTAATAACAATCAGCAGTGATACAAACAAGAATGAAACCATCAATACTAATAATAGAGTGAGGTGTGCTAATATAGCTGTTAGGCTTGGGCTGCACATCTTGGGCCGAGTCCAAAAGTCCAACAGCCAAAAGGAGACATCCATCTTTAGCCCCTAAAAATATAAAATCAACATAATAAGTCCCTGAAGAGTTTATGAGTTGGTAGATTAGGATATATATTTTAACAATATATGAATGTAAGAAATATGTCTCTTTTTTACTTGGTTTTCTTTAGTTCATTTTGTATGATATTTAAGCAGTTGCGGAGTCGAAAAACAGCAGTCGATTTTAAGACAGAAGTAAAGGACTTATCCATAGGATATCCTTACTTTAATATATATATTTACGAATTTTGTCACATGATTTTTGTAACACCCCACTTTGATAAGTGGACCGTTACGCGTAATTATGGCGTGTCATCAAATGACATGCAAGGTAATATGTAGTAAAACATACACGACCATAGGAAAAACCGAAATCAAACATCGGTTCCCAAACATAAGCCCAAAACATAAATAAAGTAAACGAAATGAAGAAAGACTAAACAAGCATAATTATATGAGGGCAAAAAGGAGAAGAAGTCTAAGGCAGCTTCCATCCTATGCACGTCCTCCAAATGCTTAAGTCTGTCCTTGGGTACATGCCGTTCTGGGACATGGAAAGGAAAGTAACGGCTGAGCAAAACTCTCGGTGAACGGATGTATGACATAGTATAACTGAATGAAACACAAAAAAGACTTAATAGGAGCGGAAATGTATAAGTCCTGGAAAACCTTGTATAAGCTGGTAAACTAGTTTTATCGTTTGAAAAGCCTTATGTTTATTATATGAAAACTGTACTCTATCTATAACCAAAAGCCAGTATAGGTCATGAAGTATCAACGTGCATGAATACTTAGAGGGGTGACCTCATCATGCAATTAGAGGGGTTGCCTCTAATTAATTTAGTCTGGATAGGAGGGATCAACTCCTTGTGAAGGATGCAAGGCACACACCACATTCACTTGATAATACTGCTAAAACATGTAACCTAGGATGCACCCATACGCCCCACATGGTAATAATAAATATATGGTCAAAAGCTGAAAGGGACGCCATGAGCTATCACTTCGTCGTGGTAAAGTCATAACACTGGTGCCTCCAGTGTTATGGTCATGGTACCTCCATAGCTAGATGGAACTGGTCATGCATGTATATGGCTTAGGCATTTAAAACTAAAACATAAGCAGTTCAAAACATATAAAACATATACTGGGAAAATAGTTGGCTGCAAACAGGGAATCCTAATAAGGAAATAATGTCCATACTGAAGGACGGGAAATCCGTACCTTGTGTCCAGTGAACGGAAAAGAAGAACATATGGAAATTCCTACTCCAATCTCACTAAAGCTACATAAATAAGGGACATGTATGAGTTGTCTGATTACTGAGCATGTTACTGGTTATTATATGTTCTTAGCTTGTTTATATGTTCTTGTTGTGTTTTATTGTTTTAAATGATATACTGTATTATTCATTTATTCTATGTATTCTGTTTATGAATTATCTTGTATTCTTGTTTTATTATACTTGTAATGTAATAATAAGTAACTTCCTAAAAATAACAGGTTTCCAAAAATAAAAAGTTTCCAAAATAGTTCAGTTTCTAAAAATAGTAAGTTTTCTGAAATATAAGTTTTCCATATTTAGAAATAAGCTGGATTAATAAGTTAATAATTATAAGCTAGTGTTTACTGGTTAAAAGTCATAAGTCATGTAATTAATAATATAGTTTATTAATTAAATACTATAGGTTATAACTGATTATTAATTAATAAGTATAGTTCATGTTTTATCAATTAATAATATATCATGGTTAATTAATAAACTATAGGTTATGTGATTTAATTAAAATAAATCATGATTTAATTAAATTAGTCTAAATAAATACTTAGGTTAATCCTGAATTATTATGTTTAATAATAATAACCTAAGTCATGTTTTATTAATTAATTATAAGTCCATGTTTAGATAATTAATTAATAATAAAACTCTAGTCTAAGTTAAATGATAAAATACTTAGGCTTATACATGTATATTTATTAAAATAAATATAACCTAAGTCCATGATTTAAATTAAATTAATTACTAGTCATGTTTAATTTAGTTTAATTAACCTTGTACAAAATATACTTGTAAAAAATATAACTTGTAAAAATTATCCCGTGCCCGTTTCCGTGTTTTAATATAAGCCAAAACAATAAGCCGAACCAAACAACCCCGATAGTGGCTACCCGGCCTAGCCGGTTGCCACTGTCCGAACATATTACCCACCGGCTGTTGCTGGTGGTTCCCCCTGCTTGGCTCCGTGTACCCACCGTTGAAAACAAACACACCACCGGCTAAAGCCGGTGGTTCCCCGTGCTTGGCTGTGTTTCCCACTGACCGAACAAAACAGCCACCGGATCAAGCCGGTGGTGCTTGCTGCTATGCCGCGACCCACACCGAGCCCATAGGGGTCTCGACTGTGGACAATGGTGCACCGAGAGTCGTAAGACTCTCGGTTTGGGGCTGTCGATCAAACACACAAACCAAACGGACCCTTTACTTGATTTTAATTTAATCTATAACATGTTTTTAATTAATTTTAAATAATCAAAATCATAAGAACATGAATTAACAAGAAAGGATTAAAAGATCAAGGTTTTTGAGTATACCAATGCGTGAATGAATAGAGGTTTTGAACACAAACACGAACATGTATGATTCCAAGATCAAAAATAAACGAACCCTCCTTGTTGTTTGGTTGAAAGCCGCGGCCACAAGAAAAGAAAAGAGAGCCTAGGGTTTTATCTTTTTCTAAAATTCTGTAATATGTTTTATGTGTTTCTAATTTCCACTAGTAACATCCAAAGTGGGCTTGGGCCCCCTCTTGTCTTGGTTGCCGTGGACACAAAGCCCCACAGGGTCTTCCCGGGCTTTGTTTATGTTAAACTAATACTCGAGTACATTCGTGCTTTAATGTTCGTGCTATATTTATTATACGTATTAATTATTCATTGTGTATTATTAAATATATACGTAGTTCACATGTTCGTGATTTCATGCTCGTGATTATAATTATTACGGTTAAAAATTATTGTGTATTAATACGTATATAATCAATATCGTGTAATAACACGTACATAGTTTTTGTATTTAATATTCGTGACACGTGTTCATGATATAAAAGGAAAGTTTTAATTGGTTCGTATATTTACGTAGTGTATTGTTCATGGCATTTAGATGCGGGTTTTACAATTTTGGAGCGAGGGCTCAATAGGTCGTTCTTTTGCTTTTCCTAAACAGTTTGATAAGTCCTTGTGTTGCACTTTTTTAAACCGGAACCATTGCCACAACTTTGTGGGTATAAAACGATGAACATTAGCAAGTGTTACAATGTCTGTATCACACACTTTATGCGTGTAAAATGATGAACGATAACATGATAGACGTCACTATAACAATTTGTAAAAAGAAAATAATTATTTTTTGTGTACGACGACAATAAAGTTACGTGTGCAACATCCTGCTATTATAGTGTGTAAAATCGCTCTAAGTTTGAACTCCCACATGGAAATAACAAGAGATTTTGTGCATAGTTATGTAGAAAGGTTTTTTTAGTTCACATGAATTGGAATTAGTATTATGTTATTGGTGTCTTACATTTGATTTGGTTAAAACAAAAATAATATAACCATAAACAAATGTCAGTCACCACTCACCACTCACCACTAACTTGTATAACTTCCTAACTTTTTACGTGCATTTTTTTCATAACCTAATTCCAAAAGATTGAAGGTGACTTTTCAAGTGAAATTATCAGATTCGGATAGTCGAGTGATCGATTTTTCAATAGCTTATAGTGGGTCCAAGTGAGATCAGTCGGTGATTAATCACCTTGCCCTTTTTGACAAGTTTCGAGTTTTAGGTATTTTTGGCAACTGAAATTTAACAGACCGGTTTTTTCTCTTTATAATTCTTGATATTGTTTGTGATCGATATCATCATTCTACACTTATTTCTTACTTGTAGACAAGGATGCATGACTTAAGCAATCGAACACATGTATATTGCAAAGGTTGTGTCAAAATCTGAACATAATGCTTCATGGACAAAATCTGAACATATATTCAAATGCGTGGATAAAATGAAGTAACCAAAAATAATTCAATATTGATAGAGTTTGTTATTGTCAATGAAGTGAAAAAGAACATAATTAATATTAAAAAAAGAGTTAATATCTCTAGACAAACTTTCTTGTATGGTATGATAGTGTGTATAAATTTGTCTTCAATTTGTATTCCCATATGAGGAAAAAAAGAGAATTTGTGTGTAGTTATAAAGAGTTGCATTTTTAGCTCATATGAATTAGGTTTACTATCATGTTATTGGTGTTTAGCATTTGATCTAGTTAATTATTTGATTTAACTAAATTTGACTTAAACCAATCACTTATATTAGCTCCTTAATTTTTATGATATTTTAAAAAATATTATAATGTGTAAAATTTGGTTTTAAGTTATAAGTCTCACATTTTTTTAAGAGTAAAGCGAATTTGTTGTACATACTACTTGTATATGGTGGTCTATATGCCTCGTATAGTTTGGTATTAGTATTATGCAATGTTTCGAAAGTAGGTTTGACCCAGCCGGTTATTGGCTCAATTGATTTTTTTCGAAAATCGAGTCAAATTGAACCAAGTTTCATATTTGGAACTCGGTTTGACCCATCGCGATCAGGTGAGTCGAGCAATCCAATTCTCGAGAACCCGTCAGGTTTTGATTTTTTATAATATTTTTACAAATAAAATATGTTTACATATTTGTGACGTAATTTTATTTTTACGCATTATATTTGTTAGAAAATAATTCTCATGCTCAATAAATAAAAGATTTCTTGATTTTAATATACATATATATATATATATATATATATATATATATATATATATATATATATATATATATATATATATATATATATATATATATATATATATATATATATATATATATATATATATATATATATATATATATATATATATATATATATATATATATATATATATATATATATATATATATATATATATTCTATAAATCGTTAGAAATTTAATTTTTTTTGAAAAATCAAGTTGACTCAAGTCAAACCAGTGTCCTGACTCGACCAGGTCGATTGATAGGTAAAAAAAATACTGTATACCATAACTTATCACAAAATTCTTTGAACCATCATTTGTATAAATTCTAGCTTTTTTTAAGTGTAAAGAAGAGCGTGTCACACAGAAACTCGATTAACGAAGAATGACAACGGTCCATGATATGAGCTTAAACTCATATCCTTTTAATAACAAATAACCCTAAAACATGAAGCAAAACACCGATTTATTTGGCAAAAACAGTGTTATGTGGTATGTTTGTGTTTGTGTGCACTTGTGTAGGTAAAAAGATACATTTTCAAGCAAACAAGGAAAAATCAAGCTCAAATGGATGAAAAAGACGAAGAAGGATCAAAAGTGACAAGACTTTGAAGTACAAGGATCTATCTTGACAAGTTATCAAAGTTGAAGGACTAGTAGTGCAAATATTGTGAAAGTCAAGATCATAAGTCAAACTTGGTCAACTATCAAGTCAACTCAGTCAAGGGCTCAAATGATCAAGAATGAAGTTCAAAGGACTAGTTTTGCCAAAGAATTGAAGACTAGAGATCAAATCATAAATCTGCCAAAGTATAGGGGCTGAAAGTGACAAGTTTACACCAAATTTGGGCTTAATCCGTGTGAAGTGTTAATGGACCAATGAGAATCAAGGAAATGAGACACAAGGATCACCAAATAAGCTGCCACATAAGCCCACTAGCGCCGCCTCACATTTAATACAGGATCTATACAGTAAAGCGCACTTTCTCTTATTCAACCAATATAAATGCGCCACTCCATAATCATTTTATCCACTTTTAGATATTAATCCGTGTGACTAGATGAGAGCCAACCAGAGGAAGCCACGTGTCACTTTCAAACAAGAACGAACCCAGAACCTATTTTGAGCTACAATGCATTTCAAGCAAAGTGTTAAACATGAAATTTGCTCCATTTTGAGAGACGAATCCATACCTCATAATCAATTAAGCTGAAAGTAATTGGATCAAAAACCCCCAAATATGTTCTTGAGCCAAATTATACAATTAGCAAGAAGAAGCCACGTGGAGCTCAGAGATTGGTTCTGACACATCACCAACCCCAACAAACTCTTCCTTCATGTCTATAAATAGCTGGATTAGACTTCATTTTCATTTGTAGCTTAAATTTGTAAAAACACCTAGTTCTTCATTTCCTTTCCTTTTTTCCCTCAATTTTCCCCTAGCTACTCAAGAGTCTGACAAACTCTTGAGTTAGTTAGTCAGTTACTAGCTTCTAACAACCTTGTAACCGTTTTTCCATTAATGAATTTTGAATTCAAGCTTTCCCGCCAAAACTGTTCTTATCATTCCAGTTCATTTCTTGCTGCTATTGGATATTATTGTTGCTGTTGAGTGTTTGTTATGATCATTGATGGATCATAACTGACATTGTTGAAGTTTGCTAGCTGTTTGATCACAATTCAGTTCATTCCATTGATATTTGAAGATTCCAAGCAGAATGATGATTCTAGTTGATTAGTTTGCTGATTCTTGTTGTTTGATTGATTCCTAGTGATAAGGTGGTGGTTATCACTAGGGTAAGAGAGCTCAGCGCTCCTCTTCTTCTCAAAGGATAACTACAATAGGTTCTAATAGTTCTCATTTTTGTTCCTCTCAATAAGTAAACTGCATGCTTTCTTTTCCTAGTATAATCTGATGGCTGCATGATAAAGTTGTTAGTAGTTGCTGTTTGATTGAACTTTGTGTGTTTGTAGCTTGATTACTGCTTACTTGTGTTCTGATTTGAATAATTTGTAGTCTACTGCATTTGTTAAGTACTTTTTAGCCTTGTAGCTTAATTGGAGTCCTAGCTTTGATAATTGATTGCTTTTAGTTTTAAAGTCTTTCATTGTAATCACCAAGTCTATTTTGTTATAACTTTTGATTCAGAGTTGATTAGATCTTAATAAGTCTTTGTAAAAAATTTTAAACATCAGTTAAAGGAGTGTTTGGGAATAGCTTAAAAATAGTTTTCAAGCATTGAGATTTGGATTTTTAGAGTTCATTTACAGTCATTGAGTGATAACAAGTTGTTTTAAGTCTTTTACAAGTCAATAACAAGGTCAAACAGGCAAATGGCACCTAAAAAGTTTGGGTCAGCCTTATGCATTTGAGTCATTCAGGAACTTACCATTTTCGATTTGCTAGAACTCACTCAAAACTGGATGAATTTGGATCAAATTTGTTTCTATTTGTAGCTTATATCATAGAGTTTTAGATTCCAAGAGGATTTTATACAGTTTTCATTAAGCACTTAGGAATAAGCAAAAATCAGATAAGTAGACTTAACTCAAGTTTTTGTAACTTGTCAACTGAAAATCTGTATCTCAATATTCTCTTCATAAACTTAGCAATTTTTCTTCACAAATCCATTTAAGTAGTTGAGTTACATGATTTTTGAGATTTTTAGCTTTTTGAAAAAAGCTGGTCAACGCTTGGTCAACATAAGCTCACATTTAGCTTAATTCAGTTTAAGAGCTTATTTCTGGATGAAAAACGTTCTGGTTTGATTTCCCATTCTTTAAATCAGTTGCTTAATCAGTTTTAATCATAAAATCAAGTTGTGACTGATTAGATTTAGCTAGAGCTTATTTTGTGCTTATTGATAAGCACTCATTTGCTTATTTCTGATTTTTAGCAAATTTCCTTGGACACACGTAGCTTATTTTGAATTTGAAACGTTTTGCAATTGGTCTCATCAAGTTTGGTTGAGTAATAAGCTCAAACGAGCTTATTTTCTCCTTTGTCCCGTTTTTGCTTAAATAGTTTTCTTTATTGCACTTTGGTCCTTTTAGTTCTGTCAGCGTTTAAATTTGGCCTAATTTCCATGTTTTTAGGGTTTGCAAGAGTTTAGTCCTTATAGTTTCAGAAGTTGTTAGAATCAGTTAGTATTTTGTTAGTTTGTCACACTTTTGGTTAGTTTGTTATAGAATTTGCATTTTTGATCCTTGTAGTTTACTGTTTTGAACTTTTAGTCCTTATAATTGTTAGAGTTTACATTTCAAGCATTTATTTTTCATAGAAATTACAATTTCAGTCCTTTAAGTTTCATAATTTGCATTTTGAATTTTTACTTGAATAAAAACGTGGTATTTGCAATTTGTTTTACATATACGTAGGTAATATTTTTCCGTTTTGCAAGCATTTGTTGAATTAGCAATAGATTAACCAAGCAAGCTTAACAACCAAGAACAATAAAAAGCCCGATATTGGTTGGACTTTCTATTAGCAAGAACTGAGAAAAAACGAACTGCATTATACTCAATTTCAAATGGCGTCGCTGCTGGTTCTTTGACTACACGAGAGACTATCGATTGACGGTTTTCATTGGCTTTTGGGATCCGTTCACTTTGTGAACGTTATTTTTACGTATCATAAATCAAAAACAAATAAAAAATCAAAAATATAAAAATATATAAAAACTAAAAAATTAACAAAACAATTCTTTTCCTAAAGAATTGACCAAAAAAATAAAAAATCCAAAAAGCAATCTTTTTCCTAAGAGATTGCAACCAAAAATATATATTATTGGATTCTCTCGGTTTTTATGTACATATAGTATTTTCCCTTAAAAAACTCATAAATACAAAAATATTTTCCATATATTATTATAAGTAAATACGTATACGTATAAGAACAATCAATCTACATATCTTCCATAAGTATTGCCAAGGCAATACACCGTGATGAGGGGCGTTCCGGTCCTTGACACGTGTATCGATCAAACAAAATAAAGCAAGAATAGATAAATACTCTCAATAAGCAACAATTCGAAGAATACGAACATTTAATTGAATAGAAAGGCGATGTGCTATAAAATGCCATCTAAGGGTCAATAGGTACTTAAGTGCTTCGCGCCACCTAACCCCCCGTTCACTTGAGAGTATTCTAAGAAGGAAGGCTTCATTGAGGGTCTTGCACCCAAAGTAGTAAATACATATATTGTTATTTTCTTGTGGATATTTAATATTGAAACTCGAAGAGGATAATCCATTTCTCTTCAAAGTCACACGAGAGCTTCTCTCTCATTCCTCGTATTGAGTTGCATGCTCACTCGCGGGCGTGCACAAATACCGATTGGTGTACAACCTCTTCCTCCGAAAAGGAAGAAAAAGAGAAAGAGTAAGACCACCATCGTCCACCAAGCCGATCACGAGAATCGTGCTTTGTCACCACCACAAGAAGCCATGGCTATTGATAATCGCACTTTGTATGAGCGTATGCAATCCAACATTCATGGATATTCTAGTGCCATTAAGATTCCCGACTTTCCCACTAACACATTTGAGCTACATACATCTATGATCAATATGGTTGATTTATCACCTTTCCTTGGTAAACACAATGAGGATCCTCATGCTCACCTTAAGAGATTCCTTTCACTTTGCAATACCATTAAGCATAATGGGGTTCCACATGAGGTCATTAGGTTGATGTTAGTGTCATTTTCCTTAGAGGGGAGTGCTAAGCATTGGTTAGACACCCAACCACCCGAGAGTATCACCACATGGGATGGTTTTACCACTAAGTTTTTGAACAAGTTCTTTCCTCCACAAAAGACTATGGCTTTGAGGACTTTAATTATGGGCTTTCAACAAAAACCTAGTCAATCCTTTAGTGATGCTTGGGAAGAGTATAGTGAGTTGTTGAGGCGATGCCCTAATCATGGATTGGATCAAGTTCACCAAATAAGTCTCTTTTGGCCTTAAAGCTCACCACCAAGATTCACTTAATGCTTCCGCGGGAGGGAGTATTCTTCTTAAGACTTAGCAAGAGGCTTTGGACATTATTGAGACTAAGGCAATGGTTCAAACAAACAATCAATTTGAAGAAAGGGTTCATGTTATCCAAAACACTTCTCAAACTCCTTGTGACACCCAACTTCTTAAAGAGATCCTTCAACAAGTCAAACAAGGACAACAAGAAATGACTCATGAGATAGTTCAAGCTTTTAAGACCGTTTCATTGAACAATTCTTCAAATAATGTGAATGCCATTGCCATTTCTTGTGTTACTTGTGGAGGTCCCCATTCTTATGAACAATGTGATAAGGTGCAAGGGTATCAAGGGGAATGCTATGCTTACCAAGAGGAACACCGTGAACACTTCAAGCCTAACATCAATCCAAATAACCTTTCTTACAAATCCCAAAACTACCTTTCTCCACCCGGCTTTCCACCCCAACCACCCACCCAAATTCCACAAAATACTCCTCAAATTTTACCAAGGAATCAAGGGCAAAGACCACCATACCAAGGCAATAACTACAAGGCATCCAATCAATTTCAACCTCAAGCAAATACCTTTTATCCACCACAACAAGGATTTAATCAACCACTTCCATTTATTCCCAATCAAGCATATGCTCCAATACCAAATCAAGCTTACCCTCAAGTTCCAAATCAAGGATATGGGATGCAAGAGACTCAAGAGTATGTTGACAAGAAAATGCGTGAAATGGAGAAAAGAATGAGTGACCAAATCAATAGGGTTTTAGTGGCGGTAACTCAAAGACCACAAGGGGCTTTACCTTCTAACACACAAACAAACCCTAGGGCCAATGTTAATGCTATTACAACAAGGAGTGGAACAACAACAAAGGATCCTTCACCTTCTAAACCTACTCTTGTTCAACCCACTTGTGCTCCTACTTGTGACAAGCCTTCTACTTCTACTCCACCTCCTCAAAATGCTCCTATTCACTCAAACACACCTTCTCAACCACCTCATACTTATCCTTTACCTTCCACACTTCCCAATGAAGAAGCTAACAAAGACAAATCTTCCACCACAACACCTATTCCACCTACACCAAAACCTACTCTTCCATACCCTTCAAGGTTGAAAAAGGACAAGTTAAAGAACAAAGATGACATCCAAGTCTCCAATTTCTTAAGGATGTTCAAGCAACTCAATATCAACATATCCTTTGCGGAAGCTCTTGCTTATATGCCAAAGTTTGCTAAGATGTTCAAGGATTTGCTCTCAAACAAAGAGAAATTGGTTGATTTGCCCAACACATCACTTAATGAAAATTGTTCCACGGTGTTACTTAAAACTTTACCAACAAAACTTGGAGATCCGGGGCGCTTCTTGATACCTTGTAATTTTCCCGGTGTTGAAAATTGCATGGCTTTGGCGGATTTAGGGGCGAGCATAAATCTCATGCCTTTATCGGTTTGGAAACAACTATCTCTTCCCGAGCTCACTCCCACTAGGATGACTCTTGAACTAGCCAACCGAACCATAGCTCACCCCGTAGGTATAGCGGAAGATGTGTTTGTAGGTGTGGATAAATTTACCTTTCCGGCCGATTTTGTAGTGGTCGATTATGACATGGATCCTAGAGTGCCTTTGATTGTTGGTAGACCGTTTTTGAGAACGGGTCGTACCTTGATAGATGTGGCGGAAGGAGAATTAATTATGAGAGTAGAAGATGAGAGAGTGGTGTTTAAGTTAGGGAAAGTTTGTGATAGAAAAGAGGTTAAGGAGTCTAGACCTTGTGAGACTATTAACATTGTGGATGTGCTAGATGAAGTGTGTAATGAACACTTTCATGATGCTTGTAAGAGTGCTAGTGATGAGATACCCCATGTTGAAACCGTGGCCTCAATTGCTCCCTCTTTAACACCTTTTGGAGAGAGTGATTTCCTCTTGGAGGAATTTGAGTCTAACTTTCTTGGTGATGATGATTCTCCCATTAATTGGGAAGAAGATATTCTTACAATCCAAAAGTTGCTCAATGAGGACCCTATTCCTTCTTCTATTCCACAAGAGATTACCATTGAGGAACCTTCCATAGTAAAACCTTCCATAGAGAGTCCACCTCCCATTGAACTTAAGGAACTTCCATCCCACTTAGAATATGCTTTCTTAGAAGGAAAAGACCAATTACCGGTGATTATTGCTAAAGAGTTGAAAGAGGATGAGAAAGAGAAACTTATTGAAGTTCTTAAGAAACATAAGAAAGCTTTAGCATGGAAAATATCCGACATAAGGGGAATTGATCCACATTTTTGTACTCACAAAATCCTTATGGAGGATGACTATAAACCCGCCATTCAAAACCAAAGGAGAGTTAACCCAAAAATCCATGAGGTTATTAAGAAGGAAGTGATTAAACTCTTAGATGCGGGTATGATTTACCCCATTTCCGACTCTCCATGGGTTAGCCCGGTTCATTGTGTTCCAAAGAAGGGTGGAATCACCGTGGTGCCTAATGAGAACAATGAGCTTATTCCCACGAGACTTGTGACCGGTTGGAGAGTTTGCATTGATTATAGAAAACTCAATGAGGCAACTAGGAAAGACCATTTCCCGCTTCCCTTTATGGATCAAATGCTTGAACGCTTAGCGGGAAATGAGTACTATTGTTTTCTTGATGGCTTTTCGGGTTATTTTCAAATACCCATTGATCCTAAGGATCAAGAAAAGACCACATTCACCTGTCCCTACGGTACATTTGCTTACAAGAGGATGCCTTTTGGCCTATGTAATGCACCGGGGACGTTTCAAAGGTGCATGATGGCGATTTTCCATGACATGATAGAGCAAACCATGGAGGTTTTTATGGATGACTTTTCCGTATTTGGAAACTCCTTTAGCTCCTGTCTCACCAATCTTGAGAGAATGCTTAAGCGTTGTGAGGAAACACGTTTGGTGCTTAATTGGGAGAAATGTCACTTTATGGTGAAAGAGGGGATTGTTTTAGGACACAAGATATCCAATAAGGGATTAGAAGTTGATCGAGCTAAAATTGATGTGATTGTTAAGCTTCCCCCACCCACCTCGGTTAAAGGTGTGAGGAGTTTCTTAGGTCATGCGGGATTTTATAGGCGCTTTATACAAGATTTTTCTAAGATAGCTAGACCGATGACTAACCTCTTGGAAAAAGAGGCTCCTTTCATTTTTGACCAAGCTTGTTTAGACTCTTTTGAGACCCTTAAGGAAAAATTAACTAAGGCTCCCGTTTTGGTTTCTCCAAATTGGGAATTACCTTTTGAGCTTATGTGTGACGCTAGTGATTATGCGGTGGGGGCCGTCTTAGGACAAAGAGTTAATAAGCATTTTCAACCTATACACTATGCGAGTAAAACCATGACCGGTGCACAACTTCATTACACTACCACGGAAAAAGAGTTGCTTGCTATAGTATATGCTTTTGAGAAGTTTAGACCATATCTTGTGCTTTCCAAAACCATAGTGTATACGGATCATTCCGCTCTCAAGTATCTTATGACAAAACAAGATGCTATGCCTAGGCTTTTGAGATGGGTTTTGTTGCTTCAAGAGTTTAAGATAGAGATTCGTGATAAGAAAGGGGCCGAGAATTTAGCGGCGGATCATTTGAGTAGACTTGAGCATCCTTTTCAAGGAGATTTCCCACATCAAGAAATCAATGAATCCTTTCCACTAGAGGAGCTCATGTCTATCTCTTCCCAAGAGGATGCCACACCTTGGTTTGCGGATATAGCAAACTATCTTGTGGGCAATGTGCTTATTGAGGGTCTTACTTACCAACAAAAGAAAAAGTTTCTTAAGGAAGTTAAGTATTACTTTTGGGATGATCCATATCTTTTTAGGCAATGTGCGGACCAAATCATTAGACGGTGTGTAGATGGTCCCGAGGCATTTAAAATCTTAGAGGCATGTCATAAAGGACCTACGGGTGGACATTTTGGGCCTAACTACACCGCCAAGAAAGTCTTTGATTCGGGTTATTATTGGCCTTCCATTTACAAGGATGCCCAAGAGATGGTGAAATTTTGTTATGTTTGTCAAAGACAAGGAAAAATTACACAACGTGATGAGATGCCACAAAATTTTATCCAAGAGTGTGAGATATTTGACGTATGGGGAATAGATTTCATGGGACCTTTTCCATCCTCTAAGGGAAACAAGTATATACTTGTGGCGGTGGATTATGTGTCCAAGTGGGTGGAGGCTAAAGCCTTACCTACTAATGATACTAGAGTGGTTGTAAAGTTCTTGAAACAATTGTTTGCTAGATTTGGTGTACCTCGGGCCATCATAAGTGATCGTGGTACGCACTTTTGTAATGATCAATTCACGAGAGTTATGAAGAAATATGGAGTGAATCATAGACTTTCTACCGCGTATCACCCTCAAACAAATGGTCAAACCGAGGTCACAAATCGTGGTTTAAAGAGAATTTTAGAGAGAACGGTGGGAGAACATCGAGCTTCTTGGTCGGATAAGCTTGATGATGCTTTGTGGGCGTTTAGGACGGCTTTTAAAACACCAATTGGTTGTACTCCTTATAGGCTTGTCTATGGAAAAGCGTGCCACCTCCCATTTGAGTTAGAACATAAGGCATCTTGGGCTCTCAAGTGGGCTAACTTTGATTTAAACCAAGCCGGTTCACATAGGAAAGATCAACTCAATGAGATGGATGAGTTGAGAGCCAATGCCTATGAGAATTCTTTGCTTTACAAGGAAAAGACTAAGAAATTGCATGATGCTAAGATCAAGAATCGTGAGTTCAAAGTTGGAGAGCCGGTTCTCCTTTTTAACTCAAGATTGAAGCTTTTTGCGGGCAAGCTTAAGTCGAGATGGTCCGGTCCATTCACTATTGCTCAAGTGTTTCCATATGGAACTCTTGAGTTGTCCCAACCCGATGGTCCAAATTTTAAAGTGAATGGACACCATGTTAAACACTACTTTGGGGAGGACATTTCCGTTGAAATGGTCCAAGAGGTCCCCTTTTTCCCCATGAATTAATTCATTGAGGGACGAGTTGAGCTAGAGACTCATTAACTCAAGCATCGTATAACTAGGTTTAGAGTGTTGTAGGTTAGAAATAAAAGCATAGACTTGGAGATAAGTGTAGGGGAGACCTTCTTTTGTCTTCATGATTGTTTGTAGGGTTGCTCACTCATCTCATGCTTTGGAGCTTATGGAGGAGGCCCTTGTATCCGGTTCACTTCGTTACTTTAGTGAATTTTCATTGACACCTTGTGCTTAAACATGATTTCACTAATAGTTGTCCTTTCCTTAACTTGGGTTAAGCAAAGTCTATTCCTTGTCATAAGTGTAGGGGAAGTTTTTACACTTCCATGCTCTTAAACATTGAGGACAATGTTTAGCTTAAGTGTAGGGGGGTCTTCTATCGAAGTGACCTTACCTAGAACTTGTCATTGTCTTGCATGATAACATGGAAAAATTGAATTTTCAACATTTTTCAAATTTTTGATCTACTTTGGCCAACAAAAATATGCATTCATAATTTTTGCATCAATCATTTTTCATTTTGCATAGCACATTTGCATTGTATATATATTTCTTCTTTTATTCAAAAATATATAAAAAGGAAAAATATAATAAAACATGGTTTTAACAAGTTTAGATTTCTTTGACATATTAGGCCCGCCATGGATATTTTGACTCAACCCGAGTTTGCTTATCTTAGCATTCTCTAGCTAGTATCCTTAACCATGTAGACCTTCATTGGTCTATTAGGCTAAGCATCCACCAATTTCATTATTTGAGATTTTAAATTTGTGGAGGATGGGAAATGATAGAGTTGAAGCAAGTGTAAAAGGGCTAGATAGACTTCATGATAATTACTTGTGGCTAAACCCTTCTCTTCTTTATCTCTATTTTCTTCGCATGTATATAATTGTTAATAAATAATCAAGTACGGTTTTAATTGGTTTGTAATCTCTTATGCATTTTTGGCTAATCATTTATGGTTGATATGAGTACGTCTTAAGATTCTAAGTTAGTACGTTTTATGTGTACTAGACTTATATCATGCTCCATACTTAGCGGGTGTTTTTCCTTTTCTTCTTTTCAAATTTCTTTGTGAGGAATAAAGAAAAAATAAGAGCGGCTTACGAAAAAAAAAATGAGTGGCTAGAAAGAAAAAAAAGAAAAAGAAAAAGAAAAAAATAATGCAAGACTCCCAAGAGGGGAAGTGTGGTGTTAATTATAGTGACTATTGAGTTCCAATATTACCTTGACGGGTTGCGGGGATTCAATAGATTGCTCCAATCCAATATTACCTTGACGGGTTGCGGGGTTGAAGATCCAAAATCTCAAAAAGATGGCGGATGTAAATTATTGCGTGAGTTTTATTTTTCTTTCCTTAGCGAGTGTGTAGCTACTTATGAAAGCATGACATGAGGATTTTACACATAAGGCGAATGACTTATTACTCTTAATACGGACTTGTATTAATTGTGAGCGGTTTTTCAAGTAATGGATGAGATGATTACTTAGGATTAAAACCGTGCTTCCTTATTTTTGGATTTTACACTTCTTATACTTCACACTTGAATAATGACAAATTTGCCCACAAGCAATTTGCTCAAATAATAACCGGTTTCACATTTAATTGTCATGAATAAGTTGATGCACTTTTTACTTGTGAATGCAATGATCCCATTTTTAAGCTTGGTATGGGGAAAGTGAAACTTGAGGGTGATAAATGTCCATGGTACCCAAGCCCTAATCTAAGTCATTGAATTCTTTATGAGTTATTTCCATCAAAACCATTTCAAGAAAAATAAAAAAGATATAGATAGAATTGTATTTTGTTCATTGCATTATTAAAAGTCTAAATCATGCATCATTTAGTTTAGAGTAGTGTAGATGCATCTCATATGGCCAAGGTGGATTAATTATGAGGGGAATGTAAAATTTTGAGCCTTAAAATATAATATTGCATGAGGACATGACAATGTTCAAGTGTAGGGGAATTTGATATGAGCTTAAACTCATATCCTTTTAATAACAAATAACCCTAAAACATGAAGCAAAACACCGATTTATTTGGCAAAAACAGTGTTATGTGGTATGTTTGTGTTTGTGTGCACTTGTGTAGGTAAAAAGATACATTTTCAAGCAAACAAGGAAAAATCAAGCTCAAACGGATGAAAAAGACGAAGAAGGATCAAAAGTGACAAGACTTTGAAGTACAAGGACCTATCTTGACAAGTTATCAAAGTTGAAGGACTAATAGTGCAAATATTGTGAAAGTCAAGATCATAAGTCAAACTTGGTCAACTATCAAGTCAACTCAGTCAAGGGCTCAAATGATCAAGAATGAAGTTCAAAGGACTAGTTTTGCCAAAGAATTGAAGACTAGAGATCAAATCATAAATCTGCCAAAGTATAGGGGCTGAAAGTGACAAGTTTACACCAAATTTGGGCTCAATCCGTGTGAAGTGTTAATGGACCAATGAGAATCAAGGAAATGAGACACAAGGATCACCAAATAAGCTGCCACATAAGCCCACTAGCGCCGCCTCACATTTAATACAGGATCTATACAGTAAAGCGCACTTTCTCTTATTCAACCAATATAAATGCGCCACTCCATAATCATTTTATCCACTTTTGGATATTAATCCGTGTGACTAGATGAGAGCCAACCAGAGGAAGCCACGTGTCACTTTCAAACAAGAACGAACCCAGAACCTATTTTGAGCTACAATGCATTTCAAGCAAAGTGTTAAACATGAAATTTGCTCCATTTTGAGAGACGAATCCATACCTCATAATCAATTAAGCTGAAAGTAATTGGATCAAAAACCCCCAAATATGTTCTTGAGCCAAATTATACAATTAGCAAGAAGAAGCCACGTGGAGCTCAGAGATTGGTTCTGACACATCACCAACCCCAACAAACTCTTCCTTCATGTCTATAAATAGCTGGATTAGACTTCATTTTCATTTGTAGCTTAAATTTGTAAAAACACCTAGTTCTTCATTTCCTTTCCTTTTTTCCCTCAATTTTCCCCTAGCTACTCAAGAGTCTGACAAACTCTTGAGTTAGTTAGTCAGTTACTAGCTTCTAACAACCTTGTAACCGTTTTTCCATTAATGAATTTTGAATTCAAGCTTTCCCGCCAAAACTATTCTTATCATTCCAGTTCATTTCTTGCTGCTATTGGATATTATTGTTGCTGTTGAGTGTTTGTTATGATCATTGATGGATCATAACTGACATTGTTGAAGTTTGCTAGCTGTTTGATCACAATTCAGTTCATTCCATTGATATTTGAAGATTCCAAGCAGAATGATGATTCTAGTTGATTAGTTTGCTGATTCTTGTTGTTTGATTGATTCCTAGTGATAAGGTGGTGGTTATCACTAGGGTAAGAGAGCTCAGCGCTCCTCTTCTTCTCAAAGGATAACTACAATAGGTTCTAATAGTTCTCATTTTTGTTCCTCTCAATAAGTAAACTGCATGCTTTCTTTTCCTAGTATAATCTGATGGCTGCATGATAAAGTTGTTAGTAGTTGCTGTTTGATTGAACTTTGTGTGTTTGTAGCTTGATTACTGCTTACTTGTGTTCTGATTTGAATAATTTGTAGTCTACTGCATTTGTTAAGTACTTTTTAGCCTTGTAGCTTAATTGGAGTCCTAGCTTTGATAATTGATTGCTTTTAGTTTTAAAGTCTTTCATTGTAATCACCAAGTCTATTTTGTTATAACTTTTGATTCAGAGTTGATTAGATCTTAATAAGTCTTTGTAAAAATTTTTAAACATCAGTTAAAGGAGTGTTTGGGAATAGCTTAAAAATAGTTTTCAAGCATTGAGATTTGGATTTTTAGAGTTCATTTACAGTCATTGAGTGATAACAAGTTGTTTTAAGTCTTTTACAAGTCAATAACAAGGTCAAACAGGCAAATGGCACCTAAAAAGTTTGGGTCAGCCTTATGCATTTGAGTCATTCAGGAACTTACCATTTTCGATTTGCTAGAACTCACTCAAAACTGGATGAATTTGGATCAAATTTGTTTCTATTTGTAGCTTATATCATAGAGTTTTAGATTCCAAGAGGATTTTATACAGTTTTCATTAAGCACTTAGGAATAAGCAAAAATCAGATAAGTAGACTTAACTCAAGTTTCTGTAACTTGTCAACTGAAAATCTGTATCTCAATATTCTCTTCATAAACTTAGCAATTTTTCTTCACAAATCCATTTAAGTAGTTGAGTTACATGATTTTTGAGATTTTTAGCTTTTTGAAAAAAGCTGGTCAACGCTTGGTCAACATAAGCTCACATTTAGCTTAATTCAGTTTAAGAGCTTATTTCTGGATGAAAAACGTTCTGGTTTGATTTCCCATTCTTTAAATCAGTTGCTTAATCAGTTTTAATCATAAAATCAAGTTGTGACTGATTAGATTTGGCTAGAGCTTATTTTGTGCTTATTGATAAGCACTCATTTGCTTATTTCTGATTTTTAGCAAATTTCCTTGGACACACGTAGCTTATTTTGAATTTGAAACGTTTTGCAATTGGTCTCATCAAGTTTGGTTGAGTAATAAGCTCAAACGAGCTTATTTTCTCCTTTGTCCCGTTTTTGCTTAAATAGTTTTCTTTATTGCACTTTGGTCCTTTTAGTTCTGTCAGCGTTTAAATTTGGCCTAATTTCCATGTTTTTAGGGTTTGCAAGAGTTTAGTCCTTATAGTTTCAGAAGTTGTTAGAATCAGTTAGTATTTTGTTAGTTTGTCACACTTTTGGTTAGTTTGTTATAGAATTTTCATTTTTGATCCTTGTAGTTTACTGTTTTGAACTTTTAGTCCTTATAATTGTTAGAGTTTACATTTCAAGCATTTATTTTTCATAGAAATTACAATTTCAGTCCTTTAAGTTTCATAATTTGCATTTTGAATTTTTACTTGAATAAAAACGTGGTATTTGCAATTTGTTTTACATATACGTAGGTAATATTTTTCCGTTTTGCAAGCATTTGTTGAATTAGCAATAGATTAACCAAGCAAGCTTAACAACCAAGAACAATAAAAAGCCCGATATTGGTTGGACTTTCTATTAGCAAGAACTGAGAAAAAACGAACTGCATTATACTCAATTTCAGTCCACATGGAAAGAACGGTGTAAACGGTGCGTGTTTGATAACTAGAAGCTTGCTCATAACAATCTCAATGGATCTCGGATGTCATGCTAAAAAACCAGGTCGTAGACGTACTTCCAATATAGTTAAAATACCCGTAACACCACTAATGTGGCTCATAAGTTTTTTTAATTAAGTTTAGAATACCCAATAAATTTTTCAAGACCATAATTAACTTTAGAGTTAACAACAAAGTCATTGTAGTTCTTAGGAAAGACAGAAGGTCTTGAAGACCTTCTTAAAACTTGACCACCCTGAGCATTAGTGATAGAATTATCCCCCAAGTTTCCTCCTATGTTTTGGTCATGGAACGGAGAATTGAGATTGAATTCAAAGTTTCCCTCAGAGTTTTCATTATCATCAAGTGAAACAACCTCTTCCCCATTCAAGCTGGCATCACTGGTATCATTGCCTAAAGCAATGTTTCTAGTGTCACCTAGACTATAAGGTAGGCTACTAGTACTTGGTGACCCAAAGTCACCATTATGTTTCTTTAATACCCTTTCATCATCATCAGGAAGCTCAGGGTTATTATAATCAAAGAAATTTAATAGATTTAAGTCTTGAAAAACATTTGAGTTCTTATCTTTATTGACAATAGTAGTAGAATCTTTGAAAGGAAATATGTTCTCAAAAAATTTAACATCTCTAGAAACAAGAAATTGATGCTTATCAAGACTATAAACCCTATTCCTTCTGAGAACTAGAATAACTCATCATAAGACATTTTTCAGATATGTTAGCAAGATTATCATGACTATTAAGAATAGTAGCAAAACAAAGAGAACCAAACATTCTGATATGAGAGAGATTAGGACAAGTATTATAAATCATTTCAAAGGGTGTTTTTCCGTTAGGCATAGAAGAGGGCAATATGTTAATAAGATAAATAGCAGTTAGCACACATTCAGTCCAATATCTAAGAGGGATCCCCCCTGAAACAAAAGGCATCTAGCAACATTTAACAGATGTCTATGTTTCCTTTCAACAATATTCCGTTGTGGAGCATATGCACAGGAAGTTTGGTGTATATTACCGTTTTCATCACAAACTTTTTTGAAATTTTGATTCACAAATTTTGTGTCATTGGCACTTCTAAAAATCTTAACAATACTTTTAAATTGATTTTTAATTAAACTATAAAAGCTTTGAATGTAAGACAGAACTTCATCTTTAGTTTTTATAAGATATAGTCAAACTACCCTTTGTATAGTCATCCACAACAGTTAAAAAATACTTGTGGCCAGAGTGGATGGCCACCTTATAGGGACCCCACAAATATAAATACACAATATCGCCAAGTTTCTTTGTTTTATGGTCACTCAAAGGAAAAGGTTTCCTAGTTCCTTAGCTCTTTAACAGATTTCACAAAAAAGGTTTTTTCATTTTTATCAATGTTTAAAGACTGTTTAAGAACATTAAGAGTAGGGTCAGCTGGGTGGCCAAGTCTGCAATGCATATCATAATGAGACAAAGATCAAGTAACAAGACTGTTTTGATTTCTACACTTAATACCTTCTGTATCTAAATAGTATAAACTACCACACTGTTTAGCAGTCCCCAACATATTTTTTCAGATTCAAATCCTGATTCACAAAAAACACTTATTCTCATCAAAAACAACAAATATTTTATTATCCTTAGCCAACTTATGAACATAAATCAAAGTAACACAATACTCAGGTATACCCAGCACATCAACTAAAGTCAACCAATTAGGAAGTCTATAAGATTACCAATTTTAGATATAATAGCCTTAGTTCCATTAGGGTCTGGAACTTTGATTTTAAGATGAGATATGTCAAACACATTATCAAGTTCTTTATCACTATTGGTCATGTGTTGGTTTGCCCCAGAGTCAATTACCTTTCCATTACAAGTCATACCGGTTTTAGAACTAGTGTTGGAACAATAAAATTTGTTAAAATTATCAATGAAAACCTTACTAGAGTTCAAATATGTACATGTCATATTCGCTTGTACATTCTTTCCATTTCCATTGTTATCCCTAATAAGAGAAAGCAAGGTAGCCATTTGTTCATTAGAAAAACCAGTAGCACAAGTAGAACCTATAGAACCATTAGACACATTTTTCCTTCAAAATTTTGACCATATTTTTTTTCCCATGAACAAAGTCACTGGGGTATCCAATGATCTTAAAACACCTGTCAATGGTGTGACCATTGTACCCACAGTTCTCACAAACCAACTCAGCATTAGATGTAAAATTAGGTCTAATATCATTCTGATTGTTAGGTCTAAACCCAGTATTGCCATTGGTAGGTTTAAAGTTGTTGGTGATAGGTATTAAGACATTAGCATTAGGATTATGGTTTCTTTGAAAGTTATTCCTAGTGGGCCTATTAGACAAGAAGGCAGAGGTCTGAGCTCTTTGGGAGGACCTAGAACTACTACACGATGCCATTCTGTGAGACTCTTCACTGGAAATGATGACATAAACTCTCTTCACATCAGGGAGATTCTTCTTAGACAAAATAGAACTCCTAGTATTCATGTAAGAATCATCAAGACCCATCAAAAATTTCATAAGTTTCAACAATTAATTATGCTTTTTAAAATCATTAGCAGTAGTACACACACAAGGATGCAATTCAATCATAGCATCATATTGTTTCACAAAGCATTCAACTTATGATAGTAGTCAGATAGATTAGAGCTATTTTGTTTTAGAGTGTTAATCTTATGATGCAAGTTAAAGATGACAAAACCAACAACCTTATGATATGTTTCCTTTAATTCCTTCCAAACATATTTGGCTTTTTTAGAAAAAATCTGACCAAGGAGAAGTTCCTCAGATATAGAGTTAAGAATCCACCCCAATACAACATCATTAACCATATCCCATTGCTTTCCCAAAAATTCATTAGTTAAAGATCTTTTGTAAGTACCATCAATAAAACTAGTTTTATTTTTACCTCCCAAAGCAAGTAACATAGCATTAGCTCAAACTTGATAATTTTTAGTTCCTTTTAATTTGACAGTAACAATAGTCAAGACTACTGAATCATTAGGGTGTAAGTGCAAAGGGTTGCTCAACTCAAACTTACTGATGAGTGTGACTGGATCATTTAACATTCTCAGTATCAGATTCACCATGTTCAGACATGGTGCAGGTCAACAAGGGTAAAAATGAACTCAATCCAAAGCCAACTAAGTTCCTAGACTTCCAAATCACTCAAGGAGGTAGGTCAAGGGCAAGCCAGAGGGTGAGGATCCAAATAATGGGGTAAAAGAAATTAAGGACAACCAACCTCAACAAATAAATAGATAATAAAGCAGATAAACACAACCACAATTAACAAATAAGGGGAAAGTGAAAAGAGGTGTTACAGTGCACCCAACAAAGGACAATCGAACTGTTACTTCTAGATTCACTTAGTCTAGAAAGTAACAGAACCTCCAAAGACCAAACCTTAATTTTTCTTCTAGATAAAAATTAGGGAAAGTTACCAAAATGGGCAGATCAACCAAGGAATCAACAAGTCCGTCACAATAACCACCACCAAATAGTTAATCTTCCAAATAAAAGTGAAACCCTAATTTTTTTCTTAAGGAAAATTAGGGAAAATCACTTAAATTAAAAGCTATTAACCCCAATCGTATGAATCAGTAACAATATGATAAAAGAAACCAGATCTCCGAAACCCTAATTTTTTTCAAAAAAATTCAAGTTGCAAAACAAAAGATCTAGAAGTAATATTAACAGATCCAGCTATTTCAATAGCTGATCTAACCAAAAAAGTATAAAGAAAAAACCCCCAATTTTTTACCAAACCTAAAAAAGATTTCATCGATTTCAAAAACCTGTCTCTGATACCATGTAAAAAACATGATACAAGAGATCCCAAAACACTTTTAAATAGATTAAACAAGATTTAAAGTAACAACTGAATAAATAAAGCTAAGACCACCGATGCTAATCACGTGTAGTCCTATTATTTACATGATAATAGTTTTACAAATCAAAACATAAAAGAAAGAAGACCAACTAAGATGTCGAGATCAAGAACAAGAGGGGGAGAGAGAGAGAGAGAGAGAGAGTAGATGTGTGTAAAAACTACACAGATAAAAATCAGCAGCGATACAAACAAGAATGAAACCTCAACACTAATAATAGAGTGAGGTGGGATAATATAGCCGTTAGGCTTGGGTTGCACATCTTGGGCTGAGTCCAGAAGTCCAGCAGCCAAAAAGAGACATCCCATCTTTAGCTCCTGAAAATATAAAATCAACATAATAAATCCCTGAAGAGTTTATGAGTTGGTAGATTAGCATATATTTTAACAATATACGAATGTAAGAAATATTTCTCTTTTTTTACCTGGTTTTCTTTAGTTCATTTTGTATGATATTTGAGCAGTTGCGGAGTCGGAAAACAGCAATCGATTTTAAGACAGATGTAAAGGACTTATCCATAGGATATCCCTACTTTAATATATATATTTACGAATTTTGCAACATGATTTTGGAGCGAGGGATCAATAGGTCGTTCTTTTGCTTTTCCTAAATAGTTTGATAAGTCCTCGTGTTGCACTTTTTTAAACCGGAATCATTGCCACAACTTTGTGGGTATAAAACGATGAAAAATTAGCAAGTGTTACAATGTCTGTACCACACACTTTATGGGTGTAAAATGATGAACGTTAACATGATAGACGTCACTATAACAATTTGTAAAAAGAAAATAGTTATTATTTGTGTACGACGACAATAAAGTTACGTGTGTCGATAACAACATCCTGCTATTATAGTGTGTAAAATCGCTATAAGTTTGAACTCCCACATGGAAATAACAAGAGATTTTGTGCATGGTTATGTAGAAAGTTCTTTTTTGTTCACATGAATTAGTATTAGTATTATGTTATTGGTGTCTTACATTTGATTTGGTTAAAGCAAAAATAATATAACCATAAACAAATGTCAGTCACCACTCCCCACTAACTTGTATAACTTCCTAACTTTTTACGTGTATTTTTTTCATAACCTAATTCCAAAAGATTAAAGGTAACTTGTCAAGTGAAATTATCAGATTCCGATAGTCGAGTGATCGATTTTTCAATAGCTTATAGTGGGTCCAAGTGAGATCAATACCTTGCCCTTTTTGACAAGTTTCAAGTTTTAGGTATTTTTGGCAATTCAAATTTAACAGGCCATTTTTTTTCTCTTTTTAATTCTTGATATTGTTTGTGATCGATATCATCGTTTTTCACTTATTTCTTACTTGTAGACAAGGATGCCTGACTTAAGGAATCGATCACATGTATATTGCAAAGGTTGTGTCAAAATATGAACATAATGCTTCATGGACAAAATCTGGACATATATTCAAATGCTTTGATAAAATGAAGTAACAAAAAATAATTCGATATTTGATAGAGTTTGTTATTGTCAATGAAGTGAAAAAGAACATAATTAATAGTAAAAAAAAGTTAATATCTCTAGACAAACTTCCTTGTATGGTATGGTAGTGTGTATAAACTTGTCGTCAATTTGTATTCCCACATGAGGAAAAGAAGAGAATTTGTGCGTAGTTATAAAGAGTTGTACTTTTAGCTCATATGAATTAGGTTTAGTATCATGTTATTGGTGTTTAGCATTTGATCTAGTTAATGATTTGATTTAACTAAATCTGACTTAACACCAATCACATATATAAGCTCCTTAATTTTTATGATATTTTAAAAAATATTATAATGTGTAAAATTTGGTTTTAAGTTATAAGTCTCACATTTTTTAAGAGTAAAGCGAATTTGTTGTACATACTACTTGTATATATGGTGGTCTATATGTCTCGTATAGTTTGGTATTAGTATTATGCAATATTTCGAAAGTAGGTTTGACCCAGCCGGTTATTGGCTTAATTGATTTTTTTCCGAAAAATCGAGTCAAATTGAACCAAGTTTCATATTTCGAACTCGGTTTGACCCATCGTGATCAGGTGACTCGAGTCAATCCAATTCTCGAGAACCCGTCAGGTTTTGAGTTTTTATAATATTTTTACAAATAAAATATGTTACATATTTGTGACGTAATTTTATTTTTACGCATTATATTTGTTAGCAAATAATTCTCATGCTCAATAAATAAAAGATTTCTTGATTTTAACATATATATATATATATATTATAAATTGTTAGAAATATAAATTTTTTTTGAAAAGTCAAGTTGACTCAAGTCAAACCAGTGTCCCGACTCGACCAGGTCGATTGATAGGTAAAAAAATACCGTATAACATAACTTATCACAAAATTCTGTGAACCATCATTTGTATAAATTCTAGCTTTTTTTAAGTGTAAAGAAGATCGTGCCACACAGAAGCTCGATTAACGAAGAATGACAACGGTCCACACGGAAAGAATGCTGTAAACGGTGCGTGTTTGATAACCAGAAGCTTGCTCATAACAATATCAATGGATCTCGGATGTCATGCTAAAAAAACCAGGTCATAAACGTAGTTTAAATACCCGTGACACCACTAATGTGGCTCATAAGTTTTTTTAATTAAGTTTAGAATACCCAATAAATTTTTCAAGACCATAACTAACTTTAGAGTTAACAACAAAGTCATTGTAGTTCTTAGGAAAGACAGAAGGTCTTGAAGACCTTCTCAAAACTTGACCACCCTGAGCATTAATGATAGAATTATCCCCCAAGTTTCCTCCTATGTTTTGGTCATGGAACGGAGAATTGATATTGAATTCAAAGTTTCCCTCAGAGTTTTCATTATCATCAAGTGTAACAACCTCTTCCCCATTCAAGCTGGTATCACTGGTATCATTGCCTAAAGCAATGTTTCTAGTGTCACCTAGACTATAAGGTAGGCTACTAGTACTTGGTGACCCAAAGTCACCATTATGTTTCTTTAATACCCTCTCATCATCATCAGGAAGCTCAGGGTTATTATAATCAAAGAAAATTAATAGATTTAAGTCTTGAAAAACATTTGAGTTCTTATCTTTATTGACTATAGTAGTAGAATCTTTGAAAGGAAATATGTTCTCAAAAAATTTAACATCTCTAGAAACAAGAAATTGATGCTTATCAAGACTATAAACCCTATATCCCTTCTGAGAACTAGAATAACCCATCATAAGACATTTTTCAGATTTGTTAGCAAGATTATAATGACTATTAAGAATAGTAGCAATACAAAGAGAACCAAACATTCTGATATGAGAGAGATTAGGACAAGTATTATAAATCATTTCAAAGGGTGTTTTTCTTTTAAGCAGAGAAGAGGCCAATATGTTAATAAGATAAATAGCAGTTAGCACACATTCAGTCCAATATCTAAGGGGGGTTCCCCCTGAAACATAAGGCATCTAGCAACATTTAACAGATGTCTATGTTTCCTTTCAACAATATTCCGTTGTGGAGTATATGCAGAGGAAGTTTGGTGTATAACACCCTTTTCATCACAAATTTTTTTGAAATTTTGATTCACAAATTTTGTGTCATTGGCACTTCTAAAAATCTTAACAATACTTTTAAATTGATTTTTAATTAAATTATAAAAGCTTTGAATGTAAGACAGAACTTCATCTTTAGTTTTTATAAGATATAGTCAAACTACCCTTTGTATAGTCATCCACAACAGTTAAAAAATACTTGTGGCCAGAGTGGATGGCCACCTTATAGGGACCCCACAAATATAAATGCACAATATCGCCAAGTTTCTTTGTTTTATTGTCACTCAAAGGAAAAGGTTTCCTAGTTTGCTTAGCTCTTTAACAGATTTCACAAAAAAGGTTTTTCCATTTTTATCAATGTTTAAAGACTGTTTAAGAACATTAAGAGTAGGGTCAGCTGGGTGGCCAAGTCTGAAATGCCAATCATAATGAGACAAAGAGCAAGTAACAAGACTGTTTTGATTTCTACACTTAATACCTTCTATATCTAAATAGTATAAACTACCACACTGTTTACCAGTCCCCAACATATTTTTCAGATTCAAATCCTAATTCACAAAAAACACTTATTCTTATAAAAAAAACATATATTTTGTTATCCTTAGCCAACTTATGAACATAAATCAAAGTAACACAATACTCAAGTATAACCAGCACATCAACTAAAGTCAACCAATTAGGAAGTCTAAAAGATTACCAATTTTAGATATAATAGCCTTAATTCCATTAGGGCCTAGAACTTTGATTTTAAGATGAGAGATGTCAAACACATTATCAAGTTCTTTATCACTATTGGTCATGTGTTGGTTTGCCCCAGAGTCAATTACCTTTCCATTACAAGTCATACCAGTTTTAGAACTAGTATTGGAACAATAAAATTTGTTAAAATTATCAATAAAAACCTTACTAGAGTTAAAATATGTACCTGTCATATTCGCTTGTACATTCTTTCCATTTCCATTGTTATCCTTAATAAGAGAAAGCAAGGTAGCCATTTGTTCATCAGAAAAACCAGTAGCACAAGTAGAACCTACAGAATGATTAGACACATTTTCCTTCAAAATTTTGACCAGATTTTTTCTTCCCATGAACAAAGTCACTAGGGTACCCAATGATCTTAAAACACCTGTCAATGGTGTGACCATTGTACCCATATTTCTCACAAACCAACTCAGCATTAGATGTAAAATTAGGTCTAATAGCATTCTGATTGTTAGGTCTAAACCCAATATTGCCATTGGTAGGTTTGAAGTTATTGGTGATAGGTATTAAGACATTAGCATTAGGATTATGGTTTCTTTGAATGTTATTCCTAGTGGGCCTATTAGACAAGAAGGCAGAGGTCTGAGCTTTTGGGAGGACCTAGAACTACTTCACGATGCCATTTTGTGAGACTCCTCACTGGAAATGATGACATAAACTCTCTTCACATCAGGGAGATTCTTCTTAGACAAAATAGAACTCCTAGTATTCATGTAAGAATCATCAAGACCCATCAAAAATTTCATAAGTTTAAACAATTGATTATGCTTTTTAAAATCATTAGTAGCAGTACACACACAAGCATGCAATTCAATCATGGCATCATATTGTTTCACAAAGCATTCAACTTATGATAGTAGTTAGATAGATTAGAGCTATTTTGTTTCAGAGTGTTAATCTTATGATGCAAGTTAAAGATGACAGAACCATCAACCTTATGATATGTTTCCTTTAATTCCTTCCAAACATATTTGGCTTTTTTAGAAAAAATATGACCAAGGAGAAGTTGCTCAGATATAGAGTTAAGAATCCACCCAAGACAACAGCATTAACCATATCCCATTGCTTTCCCAAAAATTCATTAGTTAAAGATCTTTTGCAAGTACCATCAATAAAACTAGTTTTATTTTTACCTCCCAAAGCAAGTAACATAGCATTAGCCCAAACTTGATAATTTTTAGTTCCTTTTAATTTAACAGTAACAATAGTCAAGACTGCTGAATCATTAGGGTGTAAGTGCAAAGGGTTGCTCAAGTCAAACTTACTGATGAGTGTGACTGGATCAGTAACATTCTCAGTATCAGATTCACCATGTTCAGACATGGTGGCAGGTCAACAAGGGTAAAAATGAACTCAATCCAAAGCCAACTAAGTTCCTAGACTTCTAAATCACTCAAGGAGGCAGGTCAAGGGCAAGGCAGAGGGTGAGGATCCAAATAATGGGTAAAAGAAATTAAAGACAACCAACCTCAACAAATAAATAGATAATAAAGCAGATAAACACAACCACAATTAACAAATAAAGGGAAAGTGAAAAGAGGTGTTACAGTGCACGCAACAAAGCACAATCGAATTATTACTTCTAGATTCACTTAGTATAGAAAGTAACAGAACCTCCAAAGACCAAACCTTAATTTTTCTTCTCGATAAAAATTAGGGAAAGTCACCAAAATGGGCAGATCAACCAAGGAATCAACAAGTCCGTCACAGTAAACCACCACCAAATAGTTAATCTTCCAAATAAAAGTGAAACCATAATTTTTTTCTTAAGGAAAATTAGGGAAAATCACTTAAATTAAAAGATATTAACCCCAATCGTATGAATCAGTAACAATATGATAAAAGAAACCAGATCTCCGAAACCCTAATTTTTTTCAAAAAACTTCAAGTAGCAAAACAAAAGATCTAGAAGTAATATTAACAGATCCAGCTATTTAAATAGCTGATCTAACCAAAAAAAAGTATAAAGGAAAAAAAACCCAATTTTTTACCAAACCCTAAAAAAAATTTCATCGATTTCAAAAACCTGTCTCTGATACCATGTAAAAAAACATGATACAAGAGATCCCAAAACACATTTAAACAGATTAAACAAGATTTAAAGAAACAACTGAATAAATAAAGCTAACACCACCAATGCTAATCACGTGTAGTCCTATTATTTACATGATAATAGTTTTACAAATAAAAACATAACAGAATGAAGACACTAAGGTTTCGAGATCAAGAACAAGAGAGAGAGAGAGAGAGAGAGAGAGAGAGAGAGAGAGAGAGAGAGAGAGAGAGAGAGAGAGAGAGAGAGAGAGAGAGAGAGAGAGAGAGAGAGAGAGAGAGAGAGAGAGAGAGAGAGAGAGAGAGAGAGGGAGAGAGAGAGAGAGAGAGAGAGAGAGAGAGGAGAGATGAGGAGAGAGAGAGAGAGAGAGAGAGAGAGAGGAGAGAGAGAGAGAGAGAGAGAGAGAGAGAGAGAGTAGCTGTGTGTAAAAACTACACAGATAACAATCAGCAGCGATACAAACAAGAATGAAACCCTCAACACTAATAATAGAGTGAGGTGGGATAATATAGCCGTTAGGCTTGGGTTGCACATCTTGGGCCGAGTCCAGAAGTCCAGCAGCCAAAAAGAGACATCCCATCTTTAGCTCCTGAAAATATAAAATCAACATAATAAATCCCTGAAGAGTTTATGAGTTGGTAGATTAAGATATATATTTTAACAATATAAGAATTTGATAAAATGAAGTAACCAAAAATAATTCGATATTTGATAGAGTTTGTTATTGTCAATGAAGTGAAAAAGACCATAATTAATAGTAAAAAAAAAGAGTTAATATCTCTAGACAAACTTCCTTGTATGGTATGGTAGTGTGTATAAACTTGTCGTCAATTTGTATTCCCACATGAGGAAAAGAAGAGAATTTGTGCGTAGTTATAAAGAGTTGCACTTTTAGCTCATATGAATTAGGTTTAGTATCATGTTATTGGTGTTTAGTATTTGATCTAGTTAATGATTTGATTTAACTAAATCTGACTTAACACCAATCACTTATATAAGCTCCTTTATTTTTATGATATTATTAAAAATATTATAATGTGTAAAATTTGGTTTTAAGTTATAAGTCTCACATTTTTTTAAGTGTAAAGCGAATTTGTTTTACATACTACTTGTATATATGTGGTCTATATGCCTCGTATAGTTTGGTATTAGGAAGGTTTGACCCTACCGGTTATTGGCTTAATTGATTTTTTTCGAAAAATCGAGTCAAATTGAACCAAGTTTCATATTTCGAACTCGGTTTGACCCATCGCGATCAGGTGACTCGAGTCAATCCAGTTCTCGAGAACCCGCCAGGTTTTGAGTTTTTATAATATTTTTACAAATAAAATATGTTACATATTTGTGACGTAATTTTATTTTTACGCATTATGTTTGTTAGCAAATAATTCTCATGCTCAATAAATAAAAGATTTCTTGATTTTAATATGTATATATATATTATAAATCGTTAGAAATATAATTTTTTTTGAAAAATCAAGTTGACTCAAGTTAAACCAGTGTCCCGACTCGACCAAGTCGATTGATAGGTAAAAAAAATACCGTATAACATCACTTATCACAAAATTCTTTGAACCATCATTTGTATAAATTCTAGCTTTTTTAAGTGTAAATAAGAGCGTGCCACACAAAAGCTCGATTAACGAAGAATGAAAACGGTCCACACGGAAAGAATGGTGTAAACGGTGCGTGTTTGATAACCAGAAGCTTGCTCATAACAATCTCAATGGATCTCGGATGTCATGCTAAAAAAACCAGGTCGTAGACGTACTTCCAATATAGTTTAAATACCCGTGACACCACTAATGTGGCTCATGGGATTGAGGAAAATATTGAGAATTTCCTAAATGTACTTTAGTGTCAAACTAATATGGGTGGATCAAGGTTTAGAGACAAAACAAAACCGAAGTCATAATTGCTTAACTGATGTATCCGATGTTTTCTTTTATTGTTTGGGAAAATTAACGGTTATAGTTCTCTACTTTCACATATTTTCCACTTTAAGTACTCAACAATGTTTTGCTATTGATACATCACTCTAGTATTTGTGACCGACTATTCTATGATCTTTTAAGTTGGCTTATATTTTCAACCGGTTAAGAAGGCTGACGTGGAGGTTATTTGCGTTGTTGGATATTAGATGAACATTAAAATTAAAAATAATATCCCTAAAAAATAGTGTTCACGTATGATTTGCACATCTTCATTTAAACTAACATAAACCCTAACCATCGATCTCTGCTTCCAACCAGGGACGGAGCTAGTGGGGGGCTAGAGGGTGCTCGGCCCCCCCTAACAATGGCAGGTTTACTGTATGACTAGGTGGTTCCTTAAAACTTCCTTAAAAATGAAAGCTTTTTCAAAGGTAAGTATTAGAAAGGTTAGCAGGTACTGAAAGGGAACCACCTTATATTTTACAAGGAATATGCAAACTTCTAGTTTTAATGGAGTTTTTGGCTTTTGAGATCTTATGTTCTTACGAGGAAACCAAGAACAAAAGAAAAAGTACTGTCCTTTTTTATATTTTATTGACTTTGTGATGAACATATTATTAAGTTTACTTTTAACCCTCTCAATTTTTAACTTATCACTTTAGCCATGTAAATATTATATTAAACCTCTTGCAAAGAAAAAACCATTAGATCAGTCTGTATTATGATTAAGCCATAAATTTCTAGCTCAAAAAAAAAAGTCTGTATTATGATTAAGCCATTGAATATTACAGTCAAAATATTTTCTCGAGCCCCCCTTAACATAAATTTCTAGCTCCGTCTCTGCTTCCAACTCAAATGATAAAAGGTTGATTCTAATTATCAAACTCGTTGGTCGCATCATCATCTAACAGGTTTACTATGTTTTTCTTATTATTATTACCATTTTGTTTTTTCTTTTTCAATTTAAACTGATATCATGCAAATCTAATAAACTTTTAGGATGGCATCATCATCTTCATCTACTCCCATACAATTGAACGTACATCATAGTGGAGTGTTTATGGGAACACCTCTCATATATGCAGGTGGTAAGTTAAAGCGTTTGCATAACTTCGACATGAAGTCTGTGGATTTCTGAGATTTTAAGGTCTATTTAGAGAAAGAATGTCAGTATGTAGTTACAGGAGTGTACTATGTTGTTCCTGGGAAAGAATTACATGATGGTTTAAGGGCTTTGAAATCTGATTCTGATAAATTAATTTGTAGTAAATATGCTATAAGGTTTAAAAGTGAAATTGAGTTGTATTTGGACCATTTTAGTTCTCAAATAAGTCATTATGTTGGGGACGTTGGCGATGATTTAAGTGAAGATGACGAAAGTAGTGACGAGGAAAGTTCTAGTAAGGTTAAGGATGATAATGATGTTTCAAGTGATTATGATTATGAGATATCGTACTATTCTGATGATGAGTCTGACACAGCCTCACTTGATCATCTATCTGAGGGTGAGGATGAAGTAGTTGATGCGAGAAGAAAAAAGACACTCGTAACTCCTATAGTTAATGATCCATTTTTGACTGAACTATGTGACAACTATGATAGGGATAAATATGTTGAAAATGAAGTACACTCTGAAGATGAACAATTGAGTCCCGAAGATGAAGACGTAGTTGGGGATCATTTGCCTAGGCATGATCCTAATACTAAATGGAAGTGCATGCACCCAGTAATAGGGGAAAGGTATGAAAGCCCACAACAACTCAAAAGGTGTATCATATTTTTTGCTCTTGCAAATGGCTATAAATTATGGTGTAAAAGGAATGATAAAAGAGCCTGACGCCTTGACTTATACTATCTTTTCTGACATGGATGCTTATGTGGCAGTATAACCTATTCTTAACCGGTTGCAAGTCACTTTGATAACTGATCTGTACAAAGTAGTTAAGTTCAGTGACATACCTATGACCCTTGTATTACTATAGTGACTTATATGTGGTAAAATAATAAAGAGGACTTAATGTAGGAAAAGTGTGGAAGTACAATACTAATTCAGTCAATTTTCCCTGTTTGTTTTGTGTTAAAGGCAAGAAATGGATGCCTACGACATTTTGATGTGCCAATTCCATGGTCAATAATCAATGTTCCAAATTTGATATTCGCATCACAGGCAAATGTAAACATAAACTAAATAAAGTGTAAGTATTAAGTGATGAACATTGAGGTAATAAGTTGTCATAATGTGCATGTAACAATTTGACTAAAAAAAAACAAGACATATGAACCGATCAGACCAAAAACCTATTCGGTCAAAAACTCCTGATCGATATGTTCGGTCCAGATCCGGACCAATCTCGTCGAGTTAAACAAAGTATAATAGTTGGATGTGCGTAAAGATCGAACATGATCGAAACGAAAACTATAAATGAGCAAAAGGGTAAACTGAGGACCGGGTCAAAATACGTTTGATCCATCCCGATCAATCTGATTCGCTTGGTTTTTCTGATTTGATACGAACCACAATCTATAACACCGATCAATGTTATTGGTGTTAGACATTTCCTCCGGTTAAAAAAAATTAAGTTAATTAGATAGATATATAAGCTCCTCTTAAATTTTTTTATGTGTAAATGTGTAATTACCATATTATAAAATAGCGAACAAATGATCGTGTATTGGCCATGCCAAAATGATGTCGTTTAAGGCATGGTTTGAAATATTAAGGTTGTGGTTAGACCAAACGAAAGTTTATGGACTTAAAATTAATAGTCGTGTGATAGGATCGAACTCGGGATTACGGGATTGCACACATTATGTAAAGGGTTAATTTATTTAATTAAATATATTTATTATATTTATTTAAATCAAACCAAAGCTTAACTAACAATCGTTAATAAATAAGAGTTAAGTTAAACGATCGTTATGGAAACTAAATAGAAGCTAAAAGAAGAAGGAAAAATTACACAAACACCCCTTGGGTGTGTGTCGACCGTCGGCCACAAGGGGTGGGGGGGGGGGGGGGGGGGGGGCAAAGGGAAACTTTTTGTTTCCTATTATATTTATTACTTGGAAAAGAAGATTTGCCAAGCCTATATAAACAAACCCTAGCTTCATAATTTTTCATCCCTCTCTCTCTTTTCTTCCCCTTGATCGCCGGCCAAACAATAACCCTTAGGGTTTTCTTTGGTTTTCGATTAAGCTATTTTTATCTAGTCCTAGCCCCTCTCTAGGGTTGTTGGGTAGATATTCCACAAGCATTGAAGCTCGGTTTGTTCGTGCTAGAATCACGATTAGCTCGTTGTATTACGTGTGTACAGGAACGTAATATAGTCTTACTTTAGACTATATCTTGGTGGTGTTCGTGATTGACCCTAATTGGTGATTGTTCCGTTGTCTAGTGAACCGTTGCTTGGATAAAGGTATGTAACCCTAATTCGATTAATTATAGTTGTGTTATTATTATGATCTTGTTAAATCGCTTCCGCTATGTGCTTTGATCTTGTTTAGGGTTTTAGGGTTTTAAATAATTGTTATGAACTACATATAAACCATCAGTGGCATCGAGAGCCGTTTTAACATGTTATAATTATCGAGATCTAAAGATTGTTTAACTAATATTGATTTGTGTTAAAAATTACATGTTATTTTTTAGGTTTTATTAAAATTAGGGTTTTGTTTTTTTTTTGTTTTTATTAAAATCGGCTATGCCGAATTTTTTATTATTAAAAAAAAATTTAAACCCTAAAATTACATGGTAATTATCTTTAGATGTTTTGCATGAATTAATTGTTATGTCATGTGTGGTTACGATACGTAGTATTTAAATTGTTAAGAGAAAGTGGGAGATCCGTGATGAACGTGCATGTTTTTCACGGATCATGATTGATTTGTATGCTATTTGCTTTATTTGATTCAAAGTTTTAAAATTAGGAAAGACTTTTTATGTTATAAAAATCCTAGATTTGATGTTCTTTGAATAAATTGTTATGCATGTGGCTATTTGATTTAGTTTTTTTGGTAATACTTGTTTTCATGCGTTTTTTTATGAATTGTATGTTGTAAACAAGGGTAATTTTTTCCAAGGGAAATAATATTGACTAAATATTATCGAATTAATGAATTGTTATGAGATCTAAATTTCATATGATTTGCGTTGATTGGAATTGCAATAATAACTTAACGGCCTACTCAATTTTGACAAACTATAAAGTGGGTTTAACGCACCACTGGTCATGCACCCGGTTAAGGAAGGAGGTGTTATGCTTCAGCGCTGACCAAATTCCCGGCTCGCCTGTGCGTCAAAGTTGGAATTACTTACGGTTGTTATTTGCTTAATTCCTTAAGGTTGATTTAGCCGCATTAATTTACATCCGAAACACAATGAATAAGGTTATTGCTTTGTGCTTTAGCCGAGTTCTAGAAAAAGTACGGTGTAAATTTAGTTGTGGGTAAAATCTTTAATTGGTTTAACCAATACCTCAACTTGTAAATATATGTTGTGTTTTATTTAGTCTCGCCAAGAAGTTTACTAAACGTTTTATTAAACTTGTGCTATGGAGATGTATGCATGCTTCTCCATACATGATTTTGACACCAAAAATCTATACCCTAAAATTTAAGTCTTATGCCATCTAATTGACGAACACTTGAAGTCAAAATTATCGTCATATGAGATTCGGGGCGGTGTTGTGATGGAAAGAAAACGTTCATAGAATGAGATTTCGCTATGAATGTTTTACGTTCTTTAGATTAGTCGACTTAATTAAGTTACTCAGTGAGAACTGGAAACTTAAGGCGTAAAGTAGGGATGAAACATGTTTACAATGCAAATGATTTTAGCAATGTAAATCCCTAACATATCTAGAAATTGCAAATTTGTTTGTCAATTATTTGTTCGACAAGTTACCACGTTGAATGCATTTGTCACTAGCAGATCAACTGATGTGATGAGTTTATGTCAATGTGGATTCTAGTTTCAAGGAAAATACTATGGTTTTATTTACCGGGGTAATTTTATTTTCTTGAATGGTATTATCAAAAATACTAATGTTTGAACTTATTTCTGTAGAAATGGCTCAACCCGAAAACAATATGACATTGAGTTCGGCTTTCAAAGCTTTCTTTGATCGTCCTGAACTTACTGGCCCAAACTTCAATGATTGGTATCGCTCTCTAAGAATTGTTCGGAGGGTAGCGGGTACTATTGATATCTTGAATACTCCTTTTCCATAGGATCTTGTTGAAGGCGCATCTGATGAGCAAAGACTTCAACATGCTGCTAACGTTAACAAGCACCAAGAGGTGGCTGCTGTGATGTTAGGGAAAATGGCTTCTCCACTTCAAGCGAAGTATGAGCTATTTCCACCAAAGCAAATGCTTGATGAACTCAAGGCGGTTTATGAAAAGCCGCAAGCTGTAGAGATATATGTTTTGGTTGATGCTCTACATAGTTGCAAGCAAGGTCCCGGAAAGTCCGTTAGTGTCCATTACATGGAAATGAGAGGTTACATGGAACAGCTCATTGCACTAGGACAACCCTATGATCATAATATGGCTATCAACTTGATCAATAGGTCCCTTAACAAGGACTTTAGTGATTTTGTTCGAAACTATAATATGCATTGCAAAGGGAAGACAATTAATGATTTGCATGCAATGCTCAATGACTATGAAAAGGGGTTAAAGGACAAGGCACACACTGCTACTCCTCAAGTACTTTATGTACAAAAGGATAGGGTCAATAAACCTAAACCGCAAGTGAACAAGAAGCAGAAAGGCAAAGGCAAGGTTGATAAGGGCAAACAAGTTGCGACTCCTTCAAAACCGAAGCAGAACTTTGTCAAGAAGAATCAATCTCAAAAGGATGAGACTTGTCACCACTGCAAGGTCACTGGACACTGGAAGAGGAATTGCCCTCTCTACCTCCATGAGTTGCAAGAACACAAGAAGAAGGCTGAGCTAGGTGCTGCAGCACCTTCAGGTAACTTATTTATGATAGAGTAATTTAATCTTACATTCAAATCAAACTCCTGGGTATATGATACGGGATGTGGTATTAACATTTATAATACCTTGCAGGGATTTGAGTTGGAAAGGAAGTTATCCTATGGGGAGCAATATCTGCAAGTGGGAAATGGAGCACAAGCGGCTGTTGAAGCTATAGGAACGTTTAATTTAGTTTTACCTTCGGGTTTAGTACTGATTTTGAACAATTGTCATTATGCACCTTCAATTGTTAGGGGTGTTATTTCCTTTTCTTGTTTGTTGGATCTCGGATTTATTCACACTATTGATAATAATGGAATTTCTGTTTTCAAAGATGGTTTATTCTATTTTAATGCAATTTCTGTGAATGGGGTGTTTGAAATTAACATGCATGATAATAATTCCAAGAGTGATAATAATTCTGTTTTTAGCATGAATAAAAAGAGAAAGTTAGACAAGAATCTTTGGCATTGTAGGCTTGCCCATATTGGGAAGACACGCATTCAAAAGCTTCAACGTGATGGTCTTTTGCAAAATATCAATGATGAATCATTTGATAAATGTGAGTATTGTATCTATGGAAAGATGACCAAGAAACCTTTTAATAGCAATATTGAAAGGGCTACTGAACTACTTGGTTTAATACATACTGATGTGTGTGGACCACTTAGACATGTGTCAAGGAAAGGTGCTAGCTACTTCTTAACGTTTACGGATGATTATAGCCGTTATGGTTATGTTTATTTACTTAAGCATAAGCATGAGGTTTTTGAAACATTCAAGACGTTTAAAGCGGAAGTAGAGTTACAACTAGGAAAGAAGATATAATCTCTTCGTTTCGATAAAGGTGGTGAATATTTAAGTCAAGAGTTTAAAGATTATTTAAGTGAGAACAGAATTGTTTAGAAACTTACTTCTCCATATACTCCACAACAAAATGGTGTATCCGAAAGGAGAAATCGTACACTATTAGATATGGTACGATCTATGTTTAATCTTACAACTTTATCATTATCCTTTTGGGACTATGTTCTAGAATCTGCTGTTCGTATTCTGAATATGGTTCCCACAAAGAAGGTTGATAAGACACCATATGAACTATGGCATGGCAAAACACCATATTTGTCTTATTTAAAAAATTTGGGGTTGTGAGGCGTATGTGAAATGTGACTCTGGAGATAAACTCCAACAACGCTCAGTGAAATGTATCTTCGTAGGTTACCCTAAGGAAACTATGGGTTACTACTTCTATTATCCGCCTGAGAATAAGGTTATTGTTGCTAGGTATGAAGACTTCCTTGAAGATGATTTTGTAAATCAATAATTCAGTGGGAAAAATTATGATCTTGAAGAAATTCAAGAAGATACATTGCCTTCTGAAAATACTAGCGAAGAAATTCCTGTAGAACCAGAAAGTGTGGGATTTCCACCGTAATTAGTTCTTCTACGTAGGTCTAAGAGAACCGTACGTGCGCCAAGCAAACTATGTCTTTACATAGAGGATGATGAGGAGGAAGTAGGGGATCTTGGTGAACCTGCTAACTATCGATCCGCAATGCTTGATCCAAATCAAAATGGATAGTAGCGATGAATGAGGAAATGAAATCCATGGAAATCAATGATGTTTGGATTCTTGTAGACGCAGCTAAAAACGCTAAAGTGGTGAAAAATAGGTGGATCTTTAAGAAGAAAACCGACATGGATGGTGAAATACAATCCTACAAAGCGCGTTTAGTAGCTAAAGGTTTTACTCAAACTTTTGGTATAGACTACGAGGAGACCTTTTCTCCTGTAGCAGACTTACGAGCTATTAGGATTCTCATAGCTATAGCAGCATACTATGACTATGAGATATGGCAAATGGATGTTAAAACTGCCTTCTTGAACGGTCGCTTAGATGAAGACATCTATATGCAACAACCAGAAGGGTACGTTGATCCTAAATATCCAAAACACGTGTGCAAAATTCAAAGATCTATTTATGGTTTGAAGTAAGCATCACGTCAATGGAATAAATGATTTGATGAAGAAATCAAGAAGTTTGGATTTATTCAAAATCGTGATGAGCCATGTGTATATCGCAAAGCTAGTGGGAGTAATGTTGTTTTCCTAATCTTATATGTTGATGACATATTAATCATGGGAAGTAACATTCCAAGACTTAAGGAAGTTAAGGATTATCTTGGTAAATGTTTTTCTATGATAGATTTAGGAGATGCTGCGTATATTCTGGGAATTAAAATCTATCGAGATAGAAGTAGACGGTTAATTGGTCTTAGTCAAGATGCTTATATTGATAAGATATTGAAGAAATATAACATGCATAACTCTAAGAAAGGTTTTCAACCAATGGAGGTTAAGCATGAATTAAGTCATGAGAAAGATGCATCAACACCCGAAGAGGTGGCTTACATGCAGAAGGTGCCTTATGCTTCGGCTGTAGGATCTATTATGTATGTTGTAAGATGCACAAGGCCTGATGTGGCGTTTTCTTAGAACTTGGTCAGTAGATACCAACAGAATCCAGGAAAGTTCCACTGGACTGCTGTTAAGCATATTCTAAAGTATTTGAGGAGTACGAAAGATATGTTTTTGGTATTTGGGGGAAAACCAGACACAGAACTAAATGTAACAGGATTCTGTGACGCATCCTGGCAGTGTGATAAAGACGATACGAAGTCTCAGACGGGTTACATGTTTGTTATCAGTGGAGGAGCGAATGACTGGAAGAACAGTAAGCAGAAATCCATTGCTATGCATGCGACTCAATCCGAGTACATGGCTGCTTCAGAAGCTGCAATGGAAGCTGTTTGGATTAGGAAGTTTATTGAAGATCTTGGAGTGATGCCTTCAATCAAAGAACCTACTAATATATATTGCGAAAATTTGGCGGCAATAATATTCGCCAATGATCCTGGAGTCATGAAAGGCGCCAGACACTTTAAACGTAAATATCATTACGTTCGAGAACAAGTGGAAGCTCGAGAAATAAAGTTGATAAAATTTCACACAGATGATAACGTAGCTGTAAAACCCAAAAATTTGGTTTGTATTTTATTTTATCATCTTGAATACAACATAAAATTTATATAATAAAAATTTGATATTAGAAGGTTATGTTATATTTACTTACAAATAAATCTTGAGGTAATTACTAGTTTGATTTGCAATATCAATGGAAATAATAAAATGAACACGATTTGTAGTTTGTACAATTGTAAGTCAAATGGGATCTCAAAACTTTCGGCATTTATCCTTATGCAGTTAACTTTAGTATTAATTGATAATTTAATTGACAGCTCATATCCTTATTTATAAAAAAAATCAGTCAAAACACATCCGTGTCAAAGGCCGTTGTCTTTTGTTTAGGAAGATGTTTCACATCCGCATATATATTACGTATTCTTCTTCTTTGGTAAGACTTTGGGCAAGATTTGGTTTGGTTGTGCGAGTTCATTTGTCGGGTATAGCTTGGGATTCAAGTCAATCGTTCAAAGCTAGGATCTCGCGGTTCGGGTTGACGGTTCTGCTTGTTCGCT
This sequence comes from Glebionis coronaria, assembly GCA_025667525.1. NCBI lineage: Eukaryota > Viridiplantae > Streptophyta > Magnoliopsida > Asterales > Asteraceae > Glebionis > Glebionis coronaria. The sequence goes on along the minus strand of JANFOE010001616.1, from coordinate 59,723 downwards.
GGTGGTTCGCGAGTCCACGCTTGGGATTGAGTTTTTTTATCACGTTGTGACTAGCTCGGCTGGACGAGGGGTTTGAATTCCGATCAGGTCGCATCGAAACATAGTGATTGAGGCTCGTGATCGTGTTGATTCCTATATATTGACGTTCATGTCTTTTCTTATCTACCTACGTAGGTAATTTTTATTTCATGATATTGTTCCTATATGTTATTTATAATCGTCAGGAAACCGTTTTTCCGATGATCAAATCTTTTGAAATAATTTTAGCGATAATCAAGGATACTTACTAACGAACAACCGTAGTTGAACATTTATTTATTACCGTTAACGTTTATGACCATCTAACTATTCTATGATAGTACAATAAAATGTGAAGGAACAAATATATGTAACGTATGGTCATCATCATCATTCATAAATTATGCATGCATGCTCATTTTAAAAACTATTTGAAACAATGATATCAGAAGTAACTATCTTATAATAGCTACTGATTTGAAGTTTAACTTTGGGTAGTATACAAGTATTTAGACATTAATTTGGTTAGTTGGTATTAATCAGAAATTGGCAAATAGATATGGAAACTTGTTATTTTTTTTAAGTTATTATTTATGAAAGTACCAAGTATAACAATACATGAACCATGAAATATACTAATCAAGAAAGCTTGAACATATCACATTAAGGAAGGATACTAATATAAGAAAACTAAAAAAAAGTAAAGACACGATAAACTATGAACAAGAAACTCATACACGTCTTTATCATGTAGCTCACGTGAAGTCAGAGTAGGAGTTCCATCTGTTTTCTTTGCAGTCAGTTACTGGACACGAGGTACGGATTTCCCGTTCTTTCAGTAAGGACTTCCTTTCTATGCATGATTAGGATTTCCAGTATGCAGCCAAATCTTTTCCCCAGTATATGTTTTAAGCTTATCAGTAATCATATCAATAACTAAATAAATTGCCTGAGCTTTATATACAAGCATGATCAATTTATGTACTAGTTACGGAGGTACCGTAACCATGACACTTGAGACACCGGTGTCATGACTCACATGCAGGAGAGTGATATCCTGCATCGTCCCTTCATGTTTTGGCCATTATTATTATCATGTCATGTGGGGCGTATGGATGCATCCTAGGCTTATCAGTTTACAAGTTATCAGGGTGAATGTGGTGTGTGCTCTACATCCTTCATATTGGAACTGATCTCTCCACCCAGCACAGTATTTAGAGGTCACCCCTCTACATTTATTTAGAGGTCACCCCTCTACAGCATGAAGAGGACACCCCTCTATGTATTCATGCAACAGTTGTTACAGCTCATGACCTATATAAGCTCTTGGCAATTAAAATACAGTAAATGCATGTTTTCAGGTTTAATAGTTAATAATTCAGCTTCAGTATTATAAACCAGGCCTTTCAGATTTTATACAGAGTTCTACTACATGTTACATATCAGTCTAATAGCTTCAGTAATTGTCATCTGTTCCATTCCTTTCAGTACGTTCTTATCATGCTTTATATCCGTTCACTGAGCGTTATGCTCAGCCGTAGTTCCTTTCATGTTCTAACAACAGGTACACCAGGACGTTCTTAGGATTCTGAGAGCATGTGCATTTGGATGGAAGCTATCCAAACTTCTTACTTTATGCACGTCTTACATTATTCTGCTTATATGGACATTGTTTAGTCCTTTCTTTTAGTAGTTTACTTTTCATGTTTTGAGCTTATGTTTGGATTACCGATGTTTGATTCCGGTATTTCCTTTATGGTCAGTTAATGTTTTAGGACATTTACCTTATGCTTTGATGACACGCCATAAATACACGTAACGGTCCACTTATCCAAGTGGGGTGTTACAATTATGGTATTAGGTTCGACCTGTAGGCTCTAAAAACATGACCTGTGACTAGTGGGTAGTCACCAGGAACTTCCTAGATTTTGGCGTCGTTATCTTTCTTGTTTCTCATGCATTTATCAGTCGGTTTTCTTCAGTTATCAGTCGGTTTTCTTAAAGTTTATGACTAAGTAAAAGGTTGGTACAGGACTGGCCATATTTAGTCGCATGTGCTCTTCTGCGAATTTGTTTTGGTGAACCGACCCATAGGCGTTTACCCTTGCCCGTTCAGATTTTGTATTGGTAAACCGACCATATGCGTTTATCCTTACTCATGTCAGATTCATGTTTTCAGTCGAATATTACTTGGTGAACCAGCCCATATACGTTCACCAATGTTCATATCAAATTTCATGCTTTTCAGTCGAATGTTGTTTTGTGAACCGATCAATAGTCGTACACATTTGTCATATCATGACATTTCATTAAATCTTGACAAATATGAATTGGACTACAACCAACCATATTTAGTCCCATATTATTAATTTCTATACATGACAGTTCTCAGAAAATTTTGACAAGCACGGATCGAACTAGAATCGCCCATACTTAGTCATATGTTTTGTTCCTTGAATTATGTGGATTGAACCATAACCATCCACATTAGTTAATGTTAAACTGATGAGACTGCAATTATACATAGTCTCATCGTCCAAATCGGGCTCAAAACGCTTAAAATATCGTCAAAATACCCCAATATACGCTTGTGTTTGTTCATTGTGTATTTTAGGTACGGATATCGTGAAATCAACAAATGATCACAAGAATGAAGCAAAAACGAACACGGGAAACGAAGTCGCACAAAGAACTGGGCCCAAGTATGGAATTTACAAAATTTCCCTTGAAGTTTGAAGATTGTACAAGTTTGGTCCCTTAACTTTTAAAGAATGACACTTTATACCCCTCAAATATCCATAAATATGAGTGGGGTCCCTAAAGTTTGAAGACTTTACACATCAAGCCCTTGAAGTTTGGATAAAGTTACAAGTTCTTTGCTTTGTTAACAAAAGGACTAAATTTGCAAAATGGAAAGGACTAACCATGAAAAGGATGATGGACTAACTATGCAAAGCTGTTAAAGGGGATACTTAACCATGGGGGTCAAATCTGCCAACTTCTCAAACATTTTAACCACCCTCCCCATTAAATATAACCCCCGCCGACAACCTTTTAACACCCTCCACTCCCAGGCCTCCACGTCACCCCACCCAATCTTTTCACCCAATCATACAACACCCCCTCTCCACGTCGTCACCCACTAAACCTAAACACTTTATTAAACTGATTAAATCAGTTTTCCCACTAAAACAACTTTTTTAAATCACTTAACCCAAAAAAACAGATTAAACATCACTGTTTAATCACCCCCAATCTCTCAAACCCTAAAACCCTAATTTCTTCTAATTAAGGGGTTATCCCCTAATATTCTCCAGACCCCTAATTTTACCTATCCCAATCACAAACCCACACCCATTGTTCTTTCCCGTGACCCCAAAGTGGACCCCTGTATGTCCACTGCTTCATTTTTTGGGCAAACAACGAATCTTGCATACCATTTAACAGCTGAGATGAATTTCGTGTTCCCAAAGCTTAAATGAACGATTATGATCACCCTTCTAGCTGTCAATCCATCATAATCACATGGGACAAGTTTTGACTGATTTTTAAAAATCAAGTGACCAAGGGCAATTTAGTCAGTTGTTAGCTAGGGTTTGTTAGCATCTAGAATCATCTATTCATTAGTATAAAAGGAGCATGCAACTTGTGCATTTGCCCTTTGTTCCAGCTTATTTTTGTAAAATACTTTTAATGAAAAATATTTAGAGTTTGTTAAGATTGTTCCATCTATAAGCTGAGTTCCATCATTGTTTTTACTTTTCTTAGTGTATAACTTCATTGATTTTTTAAATTGGCTTATGTTATTATTAAACTTGTTTGTTCAAAAGATTTTGGCAAATAACTTTTTGAGATCCAAAATCACATAAGCTGTAATAAGCTTATAACCTGATAAGTTATAAGCTCTTTAGGCTTATAGGGTTTTGTTACTTTCCTTCGTTGGCTCATTTTAGTTGCACTTGTAAGATTTCTGTCCCAAAATTGGTGGTCTCAACAGATTGATTAATTTTGCTCAATCCTCACTGAATACTAAGCTTGCCATAAGCTCAACTGACAACTGGGCTTATTGACAAGCTTAATATTCTTGTAGTTTACCTTTGGTGTTAAACAGGTACAATACCAGCTCTCCTTCTAATTCCATTTCATCATTTGAAGATATTGGGGGTGTTTGGGACTGTTGTAGTCCCCACCCGTTTCTCTACATCAACACACATCTCATAAGCACCTAAAAGCTCTAAAACCCCCACAAGGAAGGCATCAGCCAGGTAAGACGGCTTGAACCCCTTTTGAAAGTTTTTAGGCTTTTTATTAAGCGGCTATATGATTTTGTGAGATTGTTGTTCATATGCTTGTTTCATGGTTTGATCCTGCTCATTAGATGTTTTTATGCATGTTAGAAGTAAGATAGATCAGTTTGGTTAAGATTTAAAAGCTTTTGATTTGTTAATTTTTAGTTTTAGATATTAAGAGGGTGTTTGGAATTGGGGTTTTAACTGAAAAATTGACATGGTTTTGGCTTAAAATCTTCCTAGATACTCTTGATTAGGTTGTCATAGCTTTGTTCTGTATTTGGTTTGTAGTTTGGTGAGCTCTAGTTAGAAATTGAATTATAATTTCTTGGTAAAACATATAAAAAAATCAGTAGGGCTAGAATCTGTTTTGATTTAGCTTATATTTTCTTAGGAATTAGGATTCTGCTAAAAATCAGTATAAGTTAGGTTTGTAGTTAGCTTATATTTGATTGGGTTAGGTTGTGTGCAAGATTTTAGCTTTTAAAATCCACTTGTGTGCCAAGTAGATCAGCAAAAAAAACACCACAGCCATATAGCTATATCAGCAACCTTAATTTGCCCATTTGTTTGCTTAATTTGTGAAGAGCTTGTGTGTTTTATAATTTTCATAGACTCCCTACACTCCACTGAGTGTAGGGGTGCCAATCATTGCCCAAGAAATCAAGCAACAAAAAAGTTCTAAGCAAAACAGTGCTTAGACCCCGTCTTTCTGCATTAACAGTGGGAACTCAATCCCACTGCTAGTGTAAGCAGTTCCCACTGCTAAGCATAAGGACAAAAAAGACCAAGGTGTCACTTTCAGTTTTCATCTTTTTGTCTTTTGTGACCTAAAATAGGAATTAGGACCTGAAACCAATTTTGTAATTTTTCTTATTTTATTTTTGATTTTTCTGTTTATTTTAATTTTCAGTTACTGTTCATCCAGTATTTTCTTTAATTATAGCTTTTTAATTCGTTTTTATTTTATTACCCTTTTTGTCTTTTAGTGTAAAAAATTAATATTTTTTAGTTTTAAAAATTTTCCTAGATTTAGAAAAATAATTTAAGATTTTTAGTCTAAAAAGTTTTTACTGTTTCACTTTTTAAGTAATTTTTAGAACTAATTTAAGTTTTATTACCCTTTTTATTACCCCTTTTGTCTTTTAGTGAAAATTTTTACTTTTTTTCAAACTTTTTTATTTTTCTATTGTTCATTAGTATAAGTAAGATATTTTAAAACACTAGGTTTAATTTTAGCATTATTTAAATATTTTTAATCATTATTTTAGTTTAAAAATAGTTTTAAGTGTTTTAAAAATAGAAAAATAGTTTTGAAAATTTAGTAAAAATAGTTTTTAGTCTTTAAATAATATAAGTAATTTATTAGTTTAATAAAATAATATTTTGGGCTTTTTATTGATTATATTTATTTTTAGGGCTTTAATTAGCATTTAAAATTGAATATTTATTTCATAAAAGGTTTAAAAATATATTTGTTGAATGTTTATTCTTATTTATATTATTTTAGACTTAGTTTAATCTTTTAATTAATTTTTAGGTTTAATTTTAATTTCGTCACGTTTTACGTATTTACGTTCGCGTTTTACGTTAATTCGTCGTAGTGTAATCGTAGCGTAACTCGTCTTTTATTTTTTCTCTTCTCAACCCAAAAACGACACTAATCCAAACATTGTTATTTATTTTTGGAACCTAACTCACACACCTCCTTCGAGAACGAACTTGGAATTTATTTGTCTTTACGGTTTTTCATTAAATCGTATTGATTAATACTTGCCTCATTTATATTTGCTTTTTCCTAAAAGCTAATATATACTAAATCCTACATCAATTTTTGGCGCCGCTGCCGGGGAGATGTTTGTGTGCCATATTAGATATCGTGTTTGTGTGAGTAGTGCGTTTTTGCTTTTCAATTTTTGGAAAGCGTATATAACGTACATACTCCTTTTTATTTTTTATTACTATATTATAGAATATCCAAAAAAAACGTGTTAGTTTTCCTAAACTAAACACACCAAAAAAATCATTTACTATATTGTAGATAACCATTATCATTTTCGTTTTCTTTGTGAATATATTAATATATTGTATACGTAAAACAATAAATATACAAGTACTCCAAAAGCGTGAAAACGCAACCTTGATTCGGGATTTCATCCTTGATCATTGTATTCGAATCTAAAGCAAAAATGAAAGGCAAAATAGATAAATACTTTCGTGAGGCTTAATTTTGAAAAACACAAACTATAAGGTGGGTATAAGGCGGTTGTATTTCACGACCTAAAGGAAAAAGGCTCTTAAGTGCTTCGCGCCGCCTCGTTTCCTCTGCTTGCTTGTGCGTGTTTTGAGAAAGAGGGATAATCGAGGGTTTGCCGCCCAAGTATTATCTACGTATCATATATATTTGCTTGTTTTCAAGATTAAACCCTCTTGAACGTTTTGGCGTTCCACCAACGTTCTAAAGTCATCGAAAGCGTTCACTCAACGTGATCGTTTTCATTCCTTGAGGCTCCTTTATCGAGAAAGTCGATTCGAGCAGAGATTTGTAGATTTTTGTCTACGTAATACACAAAAAAATCCAAAAAAATTAAAAACAATCAAAAACCAAAAAAATTGAAAAAACGTAAAAACCCAAAAAGAATCTTCTTTGCTACCCCCATTCTACATTTAGTGCATGCGCACACGATCGAAGGACTACACGAATTCTAGCGTCGCATCGAATCGACGCAATCGAAATCGAAAGAATCGACAACGTAGACGAACTTTAGAAACGTACGTTCTTAATATCGTTGTCGAAACCGTAGACGAGATGGCCGAGAATCGTACGATGATGGAATTGCTCCAAGCACCCACCGAGGGTTATGGAGACGCGATCGTAATTCCCGCCATCGAGGCGGAGAATTTTGAGATTAAGAGCGGAATGCTTTCGTTAATCCAAGCTACGAGGTTTCGAGGTTGTGAAGCAGACAATCCTCACGATCACATTCGAAATTTTGATCGTCTTTTAGCCAAGAGCAAGTTTAAGAACGTCGACACCGATGTCGTCAAGCTTATGCTTTTTCCGTACTCGCTCAATGGTGCCGCCAAGGATTGGTACGAGAAAGAGTCACCTAATTCCATAATTACGTGGAAGGATCTCGTTTCCAAATTCGTTAATCATTTTTTCCCACCGTCTAAGACGACGTTTTTCAAAAACGAGATTACGAGATTTGAGCAAAAACCGAATGAACCGTTTAGAGACGCGTGGGATCGTTTCAAGGAATTGCTTAGGCAATGTCCTCACCACGGCTTTTCCGAGTTGCACCAAATCGATATGTTTTACAACGGTCTTAGTTTCCAAGAACAAGATTCGTTGAATTCCGCCGCCGGTGGCAACTTTTTGTGTAAAACTCCGAGAGATGCATTAATGACTATCGAGAATAGATCCAAGGTTTACCAACTCCGCAACACACCGAGTGTTGCCAATGTCGCCAATGTTAGTAATTCTAATCGCGACATTGAGAGAGTTGATGCGAAAGTCGATAAGTTAACGAATGTATTCACATCGTTCTTAATCGAAATACAAAAGAAGGACGCTCCCACTACGGTGAAAGCGGTGGAGATTTCGTGTACGTATTGTGGTGGACCACATAAGTATTACGATTGAGCGGCTACGGATGGCCAAACTTCGAACGTCAACGCGTTAAACAACAATTTTTCAAATCAAAATCAAAATAACGTCGGTCCATCGCAAAACACGAATTACAAAAATCAAGGCAATAATTTTTAAAATCATAACAATTTTCAAGGAAATAATAATCAAGGAAATTTTCAAAATCAAGGAGGATATAATCAAGGTCGTAACTTAAATTGGCAAAATCGAGATAATAACCAAAACTCGAATTTTTCAAACAATAACAATCAAGGGAATTTTCAAAGAAATAATCAAAACCAAGCAAACTCTAATTTTAATCAAAATAGTTCGTCAAACGATTTTCAAAATTACATGAAAACGAATGAGGCTAATATGAGACGATTAGAGGGAGAAATTGGTACTTTGAAAAACGAATTTTCTACAACGTTGAGAAATCAAAACACGAAAATTGAACAAGGACAAATCGACATAAAAAGATGTTTTCGGCCATAATGAACAAGTCTTCGGCTTCGTCTTCGAGTTCGTTACCTAGTGACACCGTTGCTAATCCGAAAGAACAATGCAAAGCCGCCTCAACCGTTGGAAAAGGTCGTTCGATTTCCCCAAACCTTAGTGGTTTTAAGATTGTTGCTTACCCTCGACCCTCGACTTCTCAAACGCCTTCATGTTCTAAAGTCGAGGGGATGAACGTGGCGACCAAGGAAAGGAGTGCACACCCTCGTGTACCTCAAATCCATCCACGGTTCAAAAAGAGAGCTTCATCGACCCTATGAACGTAACCCTTGAAGAAACTTGTGCTTCGATTCTTCTACAAAAGCCTAAAAGGCGTATGCCGAGAAAGGAAGAAGATCCGGGCCAATTTCTATTACCTTGTGATTTTTCCGAGATTGAGGGATGTTTAGCACTTGCCGACTTAGGTGCTAGCATCAATCTCATGCCTCATTCTCTTTGGAAATTGATGAGATTGCCTTGTCTCACCCCCACGAACATGACAATCGAGCTAGCGAATTGTACTCCTTTGAAACCAATTGGAATAGCCGAGGATGTCTACGTTAAGATAGGAACGTTTATTTTTCCCGCGGATTTCGTCATTTCTGATTACGAGTGTGATCCTAGATGTCCCATTATTTTAGGTCATCCCTTTTTATCGACGGCTCGAGCCGTAATCGACGTCCACGGTGGAAAATTAACAATGTCGTATGGGGACCAAAAAATGAACTTTTTCACGAATAGACCCAAAATTTCAAATGATCTTGAAAAAACCGAAGTTTCAAAGTCTAATGATTTCAAAATGTTAACTATAGCGGAAAATATGAGACTTGACGCTTGTTTTGAAAGAATTAAAAAGAACGGTTTTAAAGACGAGGATTTTAATGACAAAGAATACGTGTACTTAATTCAAAAGGGTATGCGTAAATTTATGGATGAAAAATCTTTGTGGGGTCTATTCGGTGAAACAAGTGAAACACCAATTCCGAAGGGAGACGTTAGTGCCATCACGACAATGACCAAAATGGACTCGTCTTCACCACCTTCGAAGGACCATGTCTTTGAGGCTTCGACTTCTAAAACTTTTGAAGTGCCTCCATTATCTAGCCCAAATTCCGTTGAGGCTAAAGGTTTTATCGATCTCGATCCAACCGTCATAGAAAGGTCACCTAAGCATAGTCACTTGACTTATAAGACCATGGTTGTGATTTCTCACATCGACACTTTCTTTGACGAGGAAGACGAGAACGATTTTACCGAACTCGATCACATACTTCAAAATCCACAAGCAATATTGGGTTCTCCTAAGAATTCAACATGTGGTGAGTATGATGATTTTGTTTTCGAGCCCGAGATCGAAGAAATTATCGAACGAGAGCTAGCTCTTTTACCTCCACTACCACCTACGAGTGAGGTCGATTTTTCCAACGTCGAGGCCGAACTTGATAAGTTGGAGCGTTTAATTTTTCATGATGACGAACCAACTCACGTGCTTCATAATCCAATTCTCGAGGAGCTACCTAATCAACGCTCCTAAAATGAGAATGACGTTTAACATATTCGTGAGGATCTAATTTATCAACGATCCCCACAAAAGAATGATGGTTTCGTGCTTGATCGTGATCTTTTTGAGAGAGTTTCCAAAATCATTAACGAGGGGAATGACAAACCTTGGTTTGACAAGCCTATCTACGATGAGGAAATCGAAGAGATCGACGTTCATAAGGATGATGAATATGTAGACCCCGAGGGGGCGGTGTTCTTTATCATTCATCGTTTTGAGAGGTTGTACAACCCACACCCTCCCACCAATAACTTAAATGTGAGAATTTTTAGCGCGACTAATTTTGAACTAGAAACGCAAAATATTTTCGACATTATCAAATCGGGTTTTCATAAAGAGTTTTTAAAAGATGAAAAAGGAAAAGATTTTAAATTTGATTTAAAAGAATTTTCTACATGTCTAACTCCGTCATCACCACCTCGTCTACTCCTTTTGACGATGGTGTGTGCGGATCTAGTGTGGGGGAAGCCCCTTATGTTTCCTCACGTTTCTCCACCGAGGACGAGATTTACGATCCCGGAATTGCTTGTAAAGGGAAATCTCGGTCTTCCACCGATGCAATTAATGGAAAAATTATTCATTTGCTAGGTGTGAGTCTACCTCGAGTAGCTCATTGTGTTGCCTCACCCATTTCCCCACCCTTCTACTTCTTATCTCTTTTCTTCTACCCCTTTGGGGTCTTGGTTCCACTATCGGTTGAAGTAGCGTTGTTTCGTCTTTCATCCAAAAACGAAGACGCTATCTTTGACCCCGGTATACGTTTATCGGGTTTTTAAAGTAATCCACGTACTTTTGGGCATTGTTTATCATGTAAGCCCCAACAAAAATGACCAAACCATGATAATCCCCAAATGATCACATTTGTGGGGATTCGAGTCGAGCTCTTGACTCGGTTATCAAAAACGAGGTGCCTCGTGGGGGAGTTCCCATGTTTATCCTTGTACATATTCTCTCTTTCTTAGTTAATGTAACGAGGGGACTTGTTCTCTTCCAACCTTTGTTCCGTGGTTGTTTGTGATTGTGATTCATTAGGTACATCAACATCATTGAAGCCTCTCGTGTTTGTTTTACGTAGCACTCGAGCTTCGATCGTTGCCTTTGGAGATTTCGATATCCGATGATATCCTTTTACGTTCTAACGTTTATCTTATTAGCATAATTCATAAACGGCTTTTAGGTTATTCGTTTTACCCTTTCCATGCTCGAGATTAAGCATTCGAATACGTCTCTAGTATGGGGGTGTTTCACCCCTAGACTCGAAACATTAAGGACAATGTTTAGTTTTAGTATGGGGGGTGAGTAGATACTTTACCTTGCTCACGTCAACGCGCAATCCATAATTCATCGTTTTGTTCTCTTTTTGTTGCAAATAAGGCTAAAAATGGCCAAATTTTAAAATTTTTCGTATTTTTCATAAGTGTCTAAGACACGAATGTAGGTTTTCCGATGGTAAGAATAAGATTAATTTTTGACTCGACCATGCGTGTTGAGCACTTAGCTTCGATTCCTTAACTTTTTAGGCTAAGTCTCTTAAATGAGGACGAGAAATGATAGAGTCATTATAAGTTACGTAATCTTTCACGATCTTATGTGTAGTAATTATCGCTTATTCTCCCAACGCTTGTATATAAATAAATTGTTAATAAATATTGATTTAGCGGTTTAGTCTCTATTGTTGGTTTCTAATTTGTTTTAGTAGCTTCCATGTAATTAAATTGGGAAAAAATTAAGGATTCGCCAGCGTCACGGTTTTGAAGTATTGGCACCCGAATAATCAAAGGTTTCACCCAATAAAAAGATTTCAAGTGCTCACCTAAATTAAGCAAAAATTTGAAGCTCCCAAAGCTGAAAAATCTATGAAAAGTTGAAAATGAATCAAGCCTTAATCTTTGAAACCTTAAAGATCCAAAATTCTCCTTAGCGTGAGGATATACGTCAAGTCATAATAAAACCACCGATGATGGCGGATAATAAAAGGCAAGGGCAAGACCGAAGTCATAATAAAAGCTTCATGGCGAAGTTGAATAAAAGATGGAGGTAAACCAAGATAATAAAACCACCGATAATGAGACGGATAATAAAAGTCATGGTAATAAGTCTCATGTTCAAAACCGTTATAAAACCGTGTTTATCGATCCTTTTTGTTGACTTAATTTTTTGACATCGTTGTCTATTAAGATGAATTATTAATTCGATGATTTAGGTTACACCGTTAAGACTCTATTTTTGGACTTAATCTCTATTCACGCATAAGTCAATGATGTATCCTCATGATCATTAAGACAAAATAAAATATAAGAGATACCAATTAGGAATAAGGGAGTTTAGGTACGTAATTAACACTCATGAGTAATGATTGTGTTGCTAACTTATAATAACAATGATCTTGTTACACGCTTGGCATGGAATCGAGTGAAAATTGAGGATGACGGACTTATCTCTATGAGGCATTCACGTGTTCTTATTCTATGATCCTAAAAGTCATTTAATCGTGATGAAAACAATACATTATGTCTAAGACGCGTGTAGTAGTTTACGTTTTCAATAAATGTCATCATAAAATGAATTTTGGATATGCTATGATACTTAATTCTAGCATTGCATGGAGACACGGCAATGGTTTAGTATGGGGGAGTGATGAGACTGCAATTATACATAGTCTCATCGTTCAAATCGGGCTTAAAACGCTTAAAATATCGTCAAAATACCCCAATATACGCTTGTGTTTGTTCATTGTGTATTTTAGGTACGGATATCGTGAAATCAACAAATGATCACAAGAATGAAGCAAAAACGAACACGGGAAACGAAGTCGCACAAAGAACCGGGCCCAAGTATGGAATTTACAAAATTGCCCTTGAAGTTTGAAGATTATACAAGTTTGGTCCCTTAACTTTTGAAGAATGACACTTTATACCCCTCAAATATCCATAAATATAAGTGTGGTCCCTAAAGTTTGACGACTTTACACATCAAGCCCTTGAAGTTTGGATAAAGTTACAAGTTCTTTGCTTTGTTAACAAAAGGACTAAATTTGAAAAATGGAAAGGACTAACCATGAAAAGGATGATGGACTAACTATGCAAAGCTGTTAAAGGGGACACTTAACCTTCGGGGTCAAATCTGCCAACTTCCCAAACATTTTAACCACCCTCCCCATTAAATATAACCCCAGCCGACAACCTTTTAACACCCCCCACTCCCAGGCCTCCACGTCACCCACCCAATCTTTTCACCCAATCATACAACACCCCCTCTCCACGTCGTCACCCACTAAATCTAAACACTTTATTAAACTAATTAAATCAGTTTTCCCACTAAAACAACTTTTTTAAATCACTTAACCCAAAAAAAACAGATTAAACATCACTGTTTAATCACCCCCAATCTCTCAAAACCTAAAACCCTAATTTCTTCTAATCAAGGGGTTATCCCCTAATATTCTCCAGACCCCTAATTTAACCTATCCCAATCACAAACCCACACCCATTGTTCTTTCCCGTGACCCCAAAGTGGACCCCCGTATGTCCCCTGCTTCATTTTTTTGGCAAACAACGAATCTTGCATACCATTTAACAACTGAGATGAATTTCGTGTTCCCAAAGCTTAAATGAACGATTATGATCACCCTTCCAGCTGTCAATCAATCAGAATCACATGGGACAAGTTTTGACTGATTTTTAAAAATCAAGTGACCAAGGGCAATTTAGTCAGTTGTTAGCTAGGTTTGTTAGCATCTAGAATCATCTATTCATTAGGATAAAAGGAGCATGCAACTTGTGAATTTGCCCTTTGTTCCAGCTTATTTTTGTAAAATACTTTTAATGAAAAATATTTAGAGTTTGTTAAGATTGTTCCATCTATAAGCTGAGTTCCATCATTGTTTTTACTTTTCTTAGTGTATAACTTCATTGATTTTTTAAATTGGCTTATGTTATTATCAAACTTGTTTGTTCAAAAGATTTTGGCAAATAACTTTTTGAGATCCAAAATCACATAAGCTGTAATAAGCTTATAACCTGATAAGTTATAAGCTCTTTAGGCTTATAGGGTTTTGTTACTTTCCTTCGTTGGCTCATTTTAGTTGCACTTGTAAGATTTCTGTCCCAAAATTGGTGGTCTCAACAGGTTGATTAATTTTGCTCAATCCTCACTGAATACTAAGCTTGCCATAAGCTCAACTGACAACTGGGCTTATTGACAAGCTTAATATTCTTGTATTTTACCTTTGGTGTTAAACAGGTACAATACCAGCTCTCCTTCTAATTCCATTTCATCATTTGAAGATATTGGGGGTGTTTGGGATTGTTGTAGTCCCCACCCGTTTCTCTACATCAACACACATCTCATAAGCTCCTAAAAGCTCTAAAACCCCCACAAGGAAGGCATCAGCCAGGTAAGACGGCTTGAACCCCTTTTGAAAGATTTTAGGCTTTTTATTAAGCGGCTATATGATTTTGTGAGATTGTTGTTCATATGCTTGTTTCATGGTTTGATCCTGCTCATTAGATGTTTGTATGCATGTTAGAAGTAAGATAGATCAGTTTGGTTAAGATTTAAAAGCTTTTGATTTGTTAATTTTTAGTTTTAGATATTAAGAGGGTGTTTGGAATTGGGGTTTTAACTGAAAAATTGACATGGTTTTGGTTTAAAATCTTCCTAGATACTCTTGATTAGGTTGTCATAGCTTTGTTCTGTATTTGGTTTGTAGTTTGGTGAGCTCTAGTTAGAAATTGAATTATAATTTCTTGGTAAAACATATAAAAGAATCAGTAGGGCTAGAATCTGTTTTGATTTAGCTTATATTTTCTTAGGAATTAGGATTCTGCTAAAAATCAGTATAAGTTAGGTTTGTAGTTAGCTTATATTTGATTGGGTTAGGTTGTGTGCAAGATTTTAGCTTTTAAAATCCACTTGTGTGCCAAGTAGATCAGCAAAAAAACACCACAGCCATATAGCTATATCAGCAACCTTAATTTGCCCATTTGTGTGCTTAATTTGTGAAGAGCTTGTGTGTTTTATAATTTTCATAGACTCCCTACACTCCACTGAGTGTAGGGGTGCCAATCATTGCCCAAGAAATCAAGCAACAAAAATTTCTAAGCAAAACAGTGCTCAGACCCCGTTTTTATAGCATTAACAGTGGGAACTCAATCCCACTGCTAGTGTAAGCAGTTCCCACTGCTAAGCATAAGGACAAAAAAGACCAAGGTGTCACTTTCAGTTTTCATCTTTTTGTCTTTTGTGACCTAAAATAGGAATTAGGACCTGAAACCAATTTTGTAATTTTTCTTATTTTACTTTTGATTTTTCTGTTTATTTTAATTTTCTATTACTGTTCATCCATTATTTTCTTTAATTATAGCTTTTTAATTCGTTTTTATTTTATTACCCTTTTTGTCTTTTAGTGTAAAAAATTAATATTTTTTAGTTTTAAAAATTTTCCTAGATTTAGAAAAATAATTTAAGATTTTTAGTCTAAAAAGTTTTTACTGTTTCACTTTTTAAGTAATTTTTAGAATTAATTTAAGTTTTATTACCCTTTTTATTACCCCTTTTGTCTTTTAGTGAAAATTTTTACTTTTTTCAAACTTTTTTATTTTTCTACTGTTCATTAGTATAAGTAAGATATTTTAAAACACTAGGTTTAATTTTAGCATTATTTAAATATTTTTAATCATTATTTTAGTTTAAAAATAGTTTTAAGTGTTTTAAAAATAGAAAAATAGTTTTGAAAATTTATTAAAAATAGTTTTTAGTCTTTAAATAATATAAGTAATTTATTAGTGCAATAAATTATATTTTGGGCTTTTTATTGATTATAATTAATTTTAGGGCTTTAATTTGCATTTAAAATTGAATATTTAATTAATAAAAGGTTTAAAAATATATTTGTTGAATTTTTATTCTTACTTATATTATTTTAGACTTAGTTTAATATTTTAATTAATTTTTAGGTTTAATTTTTAATTTCATCACGTTTTACGTATTTACGTTCCCGTTTTACGTTAATTCGTCGTAGTGTAATCGTAGCGTAACTCGTCTTTTATTTTTTCTCTTCTCAACCCAAAACAACACTAATCCAAACATTGTTATTTATTTTTGGCACCTAACTTACACACCTCCTTCGAGAACGAACTTGGAATTTATTCGTCTTCACGGTTTTTCATTGAATCGTATTGATTAATACTTGTCGCATTTATATTTGCTTTTTCCTAAAAGCTAATATATACTAAATCCTACATCATAAACCTTAGTTGATCATACTCTTATAGTCTTTATAACAGTCCAGTTCGCACAATCTCAAGTTGATGTCGCTTCCACGCTGTTTCAGTTTCATGTCTCCGTGCGAGGGTTTTATGTTCAGCAGAATGATAAATGTCTCCATGCTAAGACACAAAAAGAATTTCAGTAAAACCTGTTTTCATGATAAATCATGATTGGCCTTTATTGATCATGCTTCATGCTGACCAATGTTGGGACTTCGATTATATCATAATTTTCAGCCTCGATACAACCAGCAGTAAGTCGACGCAGAAATTGTCAGCCTATCATGTTACTTATTTCAGATCAGTTTACTACCGTCTAAATCAATTTATTTCTTTGATCATGTCAGGCAAGCAACACCAGTATCAATCATCCCATAGATTTCCACCAGTGCCATGTACAGTATTCCATGTGTACCCCATGTACAGTGTCTCAGTTATACTCCATGTACAGTATTTCATGTGTACTCCACGTACAGTGTCTCAGATATGCTCCATGTGCAATATTCATTTTCTACTTCATGTACAGTAGTCCAGGTGTACTCCGGGTACCCTACTCCAAGGATATTGCTAAACGATCCTCAATCATCTCAGGCGTTTCCACTTGTCGATATTCTACCAGGTGCTGATGCTGCTCGTGAGTTGAAGATTTTACCAGATGCCGATGCTGCTAACACTTTGAAGACCTCACAAATGCTGATGTTGCTGATACTTTGGAGATTTCTCAAGATGCTGATGCCGTTTATACTATGAAGACTCTACAGAAAAAGGACGAAAACTATATTTGAAATTTCTGACAAAAATAAATTTCAACCATCATACACTACCATTCCATTCCATGCTTTTACTTCCCTAGTTAGATGTTACACTTCACTCAGCAAATCTTTCAGTCAGAAGAGTGGGAACCGGTAACCAGCCGCCCACTCAGTAGAATAGTTACATGAATCACGGTCATGATAATGACCGTCATTAATTGATAGACAAAGCAGTAGTGACAACCATCATGCTTATATTAATCAAGTCAGTAACATCGGAACTCCGGAACGGACGTGACCAGAAATACAAGAGGTCAGTAGTCTAACCGGTCCGTCAACCCTAACAGTTACCAGAAACTCTTAACCTTATTCAGACTCACCTACTAAAAACACATGTCAAGACATCAGGCAAGACACATGTCCCAACTATCATTTCGGTAGACACATGTCAGGATACCAGTCATGATACATGTCATACGAATGTCTTCTCAAGGCGCGAGTAAAGACTCATAATTCCAGTATGCCTTCTAAACCATATCCTCATAAATTCAGGGTACCCTCCAAGGGGATATGACCGTTTCGTCATGTAACGTATAAAATCAGATCATTAAAGATCCAGTTACCACCAATGAAGAATTAATCAGATTAAACAAACATTATTCATTCTGTGAGGTTATAAACGAACACATTCAGTGAAAAGTCGCCATATTTACTTCACGTGTTCCTATGTCAGCTTTATCTCAAATCATGTAGTTACCTGCCTCTCAGCCAGAAAGGACTCAACAGTATCACCATATTTATTAAAGTCTTATTTTCAGTTAACGACGAGATCCGTCTTACTAAATCCCAAATATAATCATTATACTTTATGCCAGAAAAATCAATACAATTTATTTCTGCCTTACAAGCGTGTGACTTAGCAGTCCATTAGCTACGATGACTTTCTAGCCACCACTTATAAATTCACTTATGAAATTCCTTAAATTCATGATCAGCAGATTATTCCAGAGTTTTCAGATAAACATTTCAGAAGGTTTTTCAGAAATTCCTTTCAAACTACGAGACAGAATTCTACATCGAGCTTGTCTCAAGAACGGAACATGTGTTCAAAACTCCTTCTTGTAGGGCCGCAGCTAAGTTAAAAGAGTTGAAACAATTGCTGCAAGAATTACCAGAATGAGGCTTTATTCGCCCTGGCGTACCACTAGGAAGTGTACCGTTTCTGTCTATCAGGAAGAAGGCCGGTATATGAGATCAAGTATCGACCACTGAAAATTTTTACAAGATCACCTTTCTTAATCAATGTTCATTTCATAAATAGAAGGTTTATCTGATTTGCTATGATGTCATCTACATTTTCCAGAACAATTTCTGATCTTGCTACCATCAGTGGTGAGAGAAAGAACATGATGTTTCCAGAATGTTGTTGCACATATTACTGTCTCTCTAAAAATTTTGATTTTATACTTCTGAGCTCCCTAATGCTCCAGCTATGTTATGAAATTTATGAATAAAATTTTTCCATGACTCTCAGACAAAATCGTCAGTATATTCATTGATCACATTCGGATCTGCCATATTCTAGAGAAGAACACGAGAATCATCTTCTCGCAGTTGTACAGAATCTTCGATAGGAGAATGTTTTATATACAGCTTTCCAGATATGCATTCCAATTGAACAAAGTGGCGTTTCCGTGCCATTCTACCTTAGCAGAAAGAAATTCAAAAAAATGCTGCGAAGGTGAAGGCCATTACCAAATGGTCAAAACCGACGTCTGTGACGAACATACAAAATTTCTAGAACTCAGAAAACTACTACCGCAGAAATTTTTGACAATTCTCGCGATCAGCCTTCCATGACTAAGATTACGCATAAAGAAGGGAACCTGCACCGAATTATGCTTTCCACAAGACCGTACGCTAGTAAAGGTCTAGTTACCAGGTCTCATAACTTTCCGTAAATATTCGCTCAGGTTCCACCATAATGTACCAAAATTACAGGCAGGATTTTGATAGAAACAGTATAAAACGTTGAGGCAGATATGTTCATATCTAATGCCTGCCATTCCAGTAGGTTTAAGATAGAACGCCGTCATGCTAGCAAGTTACTACCACCAGAAGGAATTCTGGACCGAACGGAGACAAGACTCCACAGAGATTGTTATCAATTTACCACAGACTCAGAAAAATATAATACTATCTAAGTCATTGTCGACCATGTAATTAGTCTACGCGTTTTCTTTCATCCGAAAGGATTACGCAGTAGTTGACCTGTAGAGAATTCAGAAGTAAATCGTACGATTTCAAGGTATTCCACCAACAATCTTGTCAGATACTACCTCCGTCCCAAAATTATTGTCCACAGACAAAAAACACACAGTTTTAGAAAAACATCACTTTTTCAACTTTCTCTCTCTTACTTTTTGCAGAATGACAGTTTTACCCTTAACCAATTAATTTTATACTTCCTTATTGTTTGTAATAATAACCTCAAGTGAGGGTAATATGGTAAACTCAAACAAAATTCTCTATCTAATTTTGGAAGTTTTGGAAGTGGACAATAATTTTGGGACAACCCAAAATGGAATAGTGGACAATAATATTGGGACGGAGGTAGTAAAAATTAGCGTTCGCGAAATCGCGTTCACGTTCATGTTCACGATCATGTGTACGTTCACATTCACGTTCACGTTTATTTTCACTTGCACGGTTACGTCTCATTCGCAGTTTGATGCCTTTTCAGTTCATGTTTTATGCTATCTCATGATTTAAGCTCACGTTCGCGTTCATAACATTGTTCACATTCAAGTTCATGTTCCATTCCGTGATACACGTTTCCCACTTTATTATCGAATACGATTACAGGAAGCTTGAAAACCAGACCCAAATATAGCACAGCTATTCCATAACCAGGCAGACGTTTAACGTCTCAAGTCGTATCGTTTGGTATTCTTTCCTCAGTCAGCGTATTTTCATGATATGTCCTAGCATCACGTTCACAGTATTTTTTGGGTATCATCGTGCACAATATATTCCATGCCCAACATTCCTCATATAATCGTGAACCACGTTCACAATTGCTCACGTAGCACGTTCACAGTTGTTCATGTAGTTTGTCCCTATATGTTTCAGCAGCTTTCTCAGATATATAAATGTTATCTTTTCAGAATATTTGTACGTACCGTTTCATGTATGCTACATGATATAGCTTATTATTTCTATCAGATTCGGAAAATCCATCTTAGGTATGGAACCAGAAACTATTAGTATCATCAGGACAGGGTCATCAGGACCAAGAACTTTCATTATGTTTAAACCTTTGAAGGAATCGTTTCGAGCGGGAGGCCACTTGGAACGAATGAGTCTATCCAGACTTCTCATCCTTTTTCCTTCCATAATTCAGTTGTGTCCTTGCAGTCATGTCACGTTCCATGTTCTCTTCAGCCATGTCACATTCCATGTTCTATTCAGTCATGTCACGTTCATGTCCTTTCAAATTACATGTCTTTTCAGCTTTTGCGTCCTTTCAGCTTTTATAACGCCAGCAACTTTATTACCTTTAATTCGAGGAAGAATTTTCCTTTTAGAGAGGGAGAATTGTAAAATCCGGAGTAATATCATGTTTCTAATTCGAGGACGAATTATTCATTTAGAGGAGAAGAGTTGTAAAACCCAAAAATTTGGTTTGTATTTTATTTTATCATCTTGAATACAACATAAAGTTTATATAATAAGAATTTGATATTAGAAGGTTATGTTATATTTACTTACAAATAAATCTTGAGGTAATTACTAGTTTGATTTGCAATATCAATGGAAATAATAAAATGAACACGATTTGTAGTTTGTACAATTGTAAGTCAAATGGGATCTCAAAACTTTCGACATTTATCCTTATGCAGTTAACTTTAGTATTAATTGATAATTTAATTGACAACTCATATCCTTATTTATAAAAAAAATCAGTCAAAACACATCCGTGTCAAAGGCCGTTTTCTTTTGTTTAGGAAGATGTTTCACATCCGCATATATATTACGTATTCTTCTTCTTTGGTAAGACTTTGGGCAAGATTTGGTTTGGTTGTGCGAGTTCATTTGTCGGGTATAGCTTGGGATTCAAGTCAATCGTTCAAAGCTAGGATCTCGCGGTTCGGGTTGACGGTTCTGCTTGTTCGCTGGTGGTTCGCGAGTCCACGCTTGGGATTGAGTTTTTGATCACGTTGTGACTAGCTCGGCTGGACGAGGGGTTTGAATTCCGATCAGGTCGCATCGAAACATAGTGATTGAGGCTCGTGATCGTGTCGATTCCTATATATTGACGTTCATGTCTTTTCCTATCTACCTACGTAGGTAATTTTTATGTCATGATATTGTTCCTATATGTTATTTATAACCGTCACGAAACCGTTTTTCCGATGATCAAATCTTTGAAATAATTTTAGCGATAATCAAGGATACTTACTAACGAACAACCGTAGTTGAACATTTATTTATTACCGTGAACGTTTATGACCATCTAACTATTCTATGATAGTACAATAAAATGTGAAGGAACAAATATATGTAACGTATGGTCATCATCATCATTCATAAATTATGCATGCAGGCTCATTTTAAAAACTATTTGAAACAATGATATCAGAAGTAACTATCTTATAATAGCTACTGATTTGAAGTTTAACTTTGGGTAGTATACAAGTATTTAGACATTAATTTGGTTAGTTGGTATTAATCAGAAATTGGCAAATAGATATGGAAACTTGTTATTTTTTTTTAAAGTTATTATTTATGGAAGTACCAAGTATAACAATACATGAACCATGAAATATACTAATCAAGAAAGCTTGAACATATAACATTAAGGAAGGCTACTAATATAAGAAAACTACTAAAAAAGTAAAGACACGATAAACCATGAACAAGAAACTCATACACGTCTTTATCATGTAGCTCACGTGAAGTCAGAGTAGGAGTTCTATTTGTTTTCTTTGCAGTCAGTTACTGGACATGAGGTACGCATTTCCCGTTCTTTCAGTAAGGACTTCCTTTCTATGCACGATTAGGATTCCCAGTATGCAGCCAAATGTTTTCCCAAGTATATGTTTTAAGCTTATCAGTAATCATATCAATAACTAAGTAAATTGCCTGAGCTTTATATACAATCATGATCAGTTTATGTACTAGTTATGGAGGTACTGTAACCATGACACTTGAGGCACCGGTGTCGTGACTCACATGCAGGAGAGTGATATCCTGCATCGTCCCTTCACGTTTTGGCCATTATTATTATCATGTCATGTGGGGCGTATGGATGCATCCTAGGCTTATCAGTTTACAAGTTATCTGGCTGAATGTGGTGTGTGCTCTACATCCTTCACATTGGAGCTGATCCCTCCACCCAGCACAGTATTTAGAGGTCACCCCTCTACAGTTATTTAGAGGTCACCCCTCTACAGCATGACGAGGACACCCCTCTATGTATTCATGCAACAGTTGTTATAGCTCATGACCTATATAAGCTCTTGGCAATTAAAATACAGTAAATGCATGTTTTCAGGTTTAATAGTTAATAATTCAGCTTCAGTATTATAAACCAGGCCTTTCAGATTTTATACAGAGTTCTACTACATGTTACTTATCAGTCTAATAGCTTCAGTAATTTTCATCTGTTCCATTCCTTTCAGTACGCTCTTATCATGCTTTATATCCGTTCACTGAGCGTTATGCTCAGCCGTAGTTCCTTTCATGTTCTAACGGCAGGTACACTAGGACGTTCTTAGGATTCTGAGAGCATGTGCATTTGGATGGAAGCTATCTAGACTTCTTACTTTATGCACGTCTTACATTATTCTGCTTATATGGACATTGTTTAGTCCTTTCTTTCAATAGTTTACTTTTCATGTTTTGAGCTTATGTTTGGATTACCGAAGTTTGATTCCGGTATTTCCTTTATGGTCAGTTAATGTTTTAGGACATTTACCTTATGCTTTGATGACACGCCATAAATACACGTAACGGTCCACTTATACAAGTGGGGTGTTATAGTAGCTGATCCTTTTACAAAGGCTTTATCTAGGCCAAAGGTAGTTAAGCATGCCAAGGCTATTGGGCTGCAACTAGCTAGCGAATTCATGCAATAAATCTGTGATTAGTATTTGGATAAAGGATGTTAAGACATTATTGAATTGATGAAATAAAGTTTGAGTTTCGTTTATTTTCTGTTATTTGATTTTGTATCCTATTTAACATGTTTCTAAATATCCATTGTCAATTAATAGTATGGGAATATTATTAAACTAAGACAATTCAAAATAGTGACAGAGTATACTTGAAAGTATATTGGTCAATTTTGGATGATATTTGATGGATCAAATATTGGACTTATCCCAACTATATGATTTTACTTTATGGATCTTTGTCATTAAGTAAATCATAAATAGTTATCCTTAGACCTGAGATACCGGGAAACTACATTGAATGTAGTGCATTTCTGTGAGATAAAACGCTAAACGTAACTGGTAGCTATAAGGGTTATTTTCAGAAGTGTTGCAAAGTTCATGTGTTTTGCTAGAAATCAAAATGGGATTTATTTCCTTCAAATTATTTTGAAGTATAATACGACTGGGCCCCTCGGGGGAGTAGTAAGATGTTTGTGTGGCCACACCCAAATGTGTTTTGGTAATCTTGCTATATCCGTAAACGAGAAACAGAATAGTTAATGAAAGGAATGACTGAGATCCATATCCTTATTAACGTTGTATTTGAAATGAAAGGATAATAATAATAATAATGATGAGTCATTAAAAGGTTCTTGTCTAGGAGACCTTACCCGAGTTGTACTAGTGACATTGCTAGTGTAACTAGACGTTAATCAATGTGATCACGATATTCGAATTTTGTCCAAGTGGGAGCTGAAAGTTTATGGACTTAAAATTAATAGTCGTGTGATAGGATCGAACTCGGGATTACGGGATTGCACACATTAGGTAAAGGGTTAATTTATTTAATTAAATATATTTATTATATTTATTTAAATCAAACCAAAGCTTAACTAACGATCGTTAATAAATAAGAGTTAAGTTAAACGATCGTTATGGAAACTAAATAGAAGCTAAAAGAAGAAGGAAAAATTACACAAACACCCCTTGGGTGTGTGTGTCGACCGTCGGCCACAAGGGGGGGGGCAAAGGGAAACTTTTTGTTTCCTATTTGGTTTATTACTTGGAAAAGAAGATTTGCCAAGCCAATATAAACAAACCCCTAGCCTCATAATTTTTCATCCCTCTCTCTCTTTTCTTCCTTGATCGCCGGCCAAACAACAACCCTTAGGGTTTTCTTTGGTTTTCGATTAAGCTATTTTTATCTAGTCCTAGCCCCTCTCTAGGGTTGTTGGGTAGATATTCCACAAGCATTGAAGCTCGGTTTGTTCGTGCTAGAATCACGATTAGCTCGTTGTATTACGTGTGTACAAGAACGTAATATAGTCTTACTTTAGACTATATCTTGGTGGTGTTCGTGATTAACCCTAATTGGTGATTGTTCCGTTGTCTTGTGAACCGTTGCTTGGATAAAGGTATGTGACCCTAGTTCGATTATTATAATTGTGTTATTATTATGATCTTGTTAAATCGCTTCCGCTATGTGCTTTGATCTTGTTTAGGGTTTTAGGGTTTTAAATAATTGTTATGAACTACATATAAACCTTCACCAAACGATTCCGTTTATGAAACACATTCGTTTATAGATTGAAATTTGCAGTTTAATAATGCTCCTAAACTAATTTCGTCATTTGGTGACCTAGACTAGTTAAGTATTGGAAATGTTTTGTAAAAATGAGTTTTTCAATACTTTAGACATAATTTTCTATATGTATATGTTATATATATTCATAGTACTTAGTAGCTTTGCGTTCTCCTCGAATAGAGATTCGCAACGAGCTAAAGTATGTCCAATATGGAGTTAATATGAATGAGATATCGTGTCTCAAAGAGAGTCACGTGAAACACAAATTTTGGAAAAATATTTGTCCCACATCGCCAAAAACATGAAATGAATACATGTTTATAAGGAACTCTTACTTTCTACCCTACAATATTCATTTGTGGGTTTTTACTCTCACGCCTACGCGCGCGTAGGGGTGCATAAAGTGAGATTTCTAGGCCAAAAACGGGTTCAAAGCTACTGAACTTGTGCACGAATGCAAAAACCGGCTTGGGTGCGGGCAGATTGCGGTATCTTTTTTGCTGCAAATTCGAGTTTTTTCAAGAAAATATTGTAATCTACTTTAGGAATAGATTTGCAAATCGTGTTATAGAAACAACAGATTTGTCAGAATATTTTATATGGAACAGAATATTTTGTCTTGGTGACCAAGGCCAATTTTCACTATATAATAAATCTGTTCATTCAGTTTTATCATCAGAAAAACGTAACTTTTTCCAACTTCATTGCCAGACAGTTTTCCAGCAGCTCGTCGATCAGAAACACGCCAGGCTTCCGTGATCTTTCAGGCAAGTTTGTTTAGTCCGGATGTACAACATCTTTGGACGTTGTACCCTGGGAAACAGACAGCGAATCTGTTTTAAAGGAAGCGTGTTAAACACGTGCCTCGTCTCTAGATTCTTACTACTTTCAATTTTATTTGTTATTTAATTTTGTTCTTTGTTTCTATTAATTTTATTATTGTTATTTAATAAAAGTATACACCGTTTCCTACAATCTTCAAACGGAATCTGTTTAACATAATTAAAACTTTTATTAAATCGGATTAATATTTTTATCAGATTTCTTTATAAACTGTTTCTGCCGAAACCAGGACTGAGTTTCATTGGAAATCAGTTTTAATTTATAGATTTTAATTAACAGATCTCTAACATTTTTCTTTAAGCAGTTTTCTTATCAGTTTATATTGAAACCAAGATTGTGTTGCTGTTAAACTGATATATTTGATAATTGCATCTGATTCATTGAAACCAAGATTGAGTTTCTTTGAAGCAGATCCACTATAAGTATATAGAGATCACGATTGAATTTCTTATATACAGATTTATAACAGTTGTCTAACTGTTTGTGTTTTGATCTTGTTTGATCTTTCAGAATGTCTACCAGCACTCCTCAAACTCCTGCAACTACTACTATGAATGTAACTGGTGCGTTAGTTACCCACACAGTTGCTAATCATGCTGAAAAAACCAGAAAAATTCAATGGGCAGAATTTTAAGAGGTGGCAGCAGAAGATGTTCTTCTATCTCACTACTTTGAACCTTGCGAAGTTCTTAAAGGAGACTGTACCTCAGGTGAAACCTCCTAAAGAAGGTGTACCCGCTAATCAACAAGCCGTGCAAGCTGTTGAAGCATGGAAACATTCAGACTTCTTGTGTCACAACTATATTCTGAATGGTTTGGTGGACTCTTTGTACAACGTGTACTGTAAGACTACGACTGCCAAAGAATTATGGGAGTCATTGGAACGCAAGTACAAAACTGAGGATGCTGGTACAAAGAAGTTCGTGGTAGCTCATTTTTTGGATTACAAGATGGTTGATTCAAAGAGTGTGATAACTCAGGTTCAAGATCTGCAGGTTTTGCTACACGACATTCATGCTGAGGGTATGACTTTGAGTGAAACTTTTCAAGTTGTTGCTATCATTTAAAAGTTACCTCCAAGCTGGGTAGAATTTAAAAACTACTTGAAGCATAAGCGAAAGGAGATGACTGTTGAAGACTTAGTTGTTCGTCTTCGTATTGAAGAGGACAACAAGCTGGCTCAGAAAAACACTTATACACCTGATTCTGCCAAGGCAAATATAGTTGAGCATGGTTCGTATTCTTCAAAGTCTAAAGGCAAGAGCTTTGGCAAAGGGAAGAATGACAAGAAGAGCAAAGGGAAGTCTGAGTACCTTGCTACTAAAGTTGGAATTGCGAAGTAGAAGTTCCAAGGAAATTGCTTCAACTGTGACAAGCCAGGTCATCGTGCTGCTAATTGCAAAGTGCCGAAGCGGGTGACTCCACACGAGGCTAATATGGTGAATGATAATGTGGACATGATTTCTATGGTGTCTGATGTCGTTGCCTTGATATCTAAAGTTAACCTGGTAGGTTCTAATAATAGTGATTGGTGGGTTGATACTGGGGCAACCCGTCATGTGTGTGCTGACAAGAGTATGTTTCACTCTTTCAGAGCGGTTGACAATGGAGAGAAGCTGTACATGGGCAACTCTGCAACTGCTGATATCAAGGGCGAAGGAGATGTTATTTTGAATATGACATCCGAGAAAGAGCTCAAGTTGACTAAAGTCTTGTATGTTCTAGAGATTCGCAAGAATCTTGTGTCTGGATGGCTGTTGAATAAGTTTGGTTTTCGCCTTATTTTTTAGTTTGATAAAGTTGTTCTTTCTAAGAATCAAATGTATGTTGGTAAGGGGTATGCCATGAATGGTATGTTTAAGCTCAATGTAATAGTTGTTAATAATGTTATCAATAAAATGAATTCTTCTGCTTACTTGATTGAGTCTTCTAATGTGTGGCATGGCCGTCTTGGACATGTTAATTTTAATTCAGTGCGTCGTTTGATTATATATAATGGCATACCAAATGTTCATATTGACTCAAATTATAAATGTGAAACTTGTGTCGAAGCCAAACTTACAAGATCATCTTTCAAATCGGTTGAACGAAAAACCGAACCAATTGATATGATACATACAGACATATGTGATTTGAAATCACTACCTACAAAAGGTGGAAATAAGTACTTCATCACGTTTATCGATGATTGCACAACGTACTGCTACGTTTACTTGTTGAAAAGTAAAGATGAAACTATAGACAAGTTTGTTCTATACAAAACCGAAGTTGAGAATCAACTTGGTAGGAAAATCAAGGTTGTACGAAGTGATAGAGGAGGTGAATATGTGTCTCCTTTTGCTGATCTATGTGCAAAACATGGAATTAGACACGAGTTTACTGCTCCTTATTCACCTCAGCAAAATGGTATTGCCGAAAGGAAGAACCGTACCTTGAAAGAAATGGTTAATGCCATGTTGTTAAGTTCTGGTTTGAGCCGGGACATTGGGGGGAAGCCATTCTAACGGCTACTTATCTTTTAAACAAGATACCTCGTAAGGATAAAGAAGAAACCCCATATGAATGATGGATGGGAAGAAAACCATCATACTGGTACTTACGAGTGTGGGGGTGTTTAGCCAAGGTAGCTGTGCCGACAGGTAAGGCCCAAACGATTGGACCTAATCTGTGGATTGTATATTTATTGGATATGCTAAGAATAGTAGTGCTTATCGTTTCATTGTACATGATTCGAAAATTACATATATACACAAGAACACAGTAATGGAATCAAGGAATGCTTCCTTCTTTGAAAATATATTTTCTTGTTTAACAAAGGAAACTAGAAGCTCATCTAGAATAGATGATGAAGTTTTCCAAGATAAGAGACAACGAGATGACAGTAATCTCCAAGATGAGAGATTAGATCAACCCGAGGAAGAAGAAGTTGAACCTAGAAGAAGAAAAAGGGCTAGAACCGAGAAATCCTTTGGACCCGATTTTGTCTCTTTTATGGTAGAAAATGAACCCACTTCTTATCAAGAAGCTGTAAATTCCTCGGAAGGGCCTCGATGGAAAGAAGCGATTAACAGTGAAATAGAGTCTATTTTACAAAATCATACTTGGGAGCTCGTGGATTTACCTCCTGGTTGTAAACCACGAGCCTATAAATGGATCTTCAAGAAGAAAATGAAAGCTGATGGCACCATTGATAAGTACAAAGCAAGATTGGTGATCAAAGGTTTTAGACAACGCGAAGGTCTAGATTACTTTGATACTTATTCGCCTGTTACGCGAATAACTTCTATTAGGATGATTCTTGCTATTGCCACATTAAGAAATTTAGAAGTTCACCAAATGGATGTGAAAACGGCTTTTCAAAATGGAGATTTAGAAGAAAAAATATACATGAACCAACTCGAGGGTTTCATGACTCCTGGACAAGAGAGTAAAGTTTGTAGGCTTGTTAAGTCATTGTATTGCTTAAAGCAAGCTCCAAAACAATGGCATCAAAAGTTTGATCACGCCATGCTAGAGGGTGGATTCAAAATTAATGAATGTGACAAGTGTGTTTATGTCAAAGACACGAATAGTGGATATGTAATCTTGTGTCTTTATGTTGATGATATGCTTATCGTTGGCAGTAACGACAAGATGATCAAGTCTACTAAAGACATGTTGAAATCAAAGTTTGACATGAAAGATATGTGATCCTTGGAATAAAGATCATACGAACTCAGAGTGGAATTGCATTAAGTCAAGCATATTACATGGACAAAATACTCAATACTCATAATGCGGCGGATTCCGGCCTAGCTCGAACTCCAATTGACACCAGTTTTCATCTATCTAAAAATAGAGGCGCAGGTGTTGCCCAATTAGAGTATTCAAGAATTATTGGCATGTTGATGTGTTTGATGACATGTACCCGACCTGACTTAGCATATGCTATTAGCAGGCTAAGTAGATATACTAGTAATCCAAGTGATGCACATTGGAAAGCAGTGACTAGAGTACTTCATTATTTGAGATACAGTCGTAATTATGGACTTAATTATGCTAGATATCCATCTGTTATTGAAGGATACAGTGATGCAAATTAGATATCTGACATCAAGGATTCCAAACGCTTTTTGAATTTTACCACAACATTATTCCAAGCGTTGATCTTCTCATATATTCTCTCCAATCGGCAATCCCAAATGCGTAAAAGGGAATTCTCCAACCCCACAACGCATCCAAGTGGCCATATGCTACTTTAGTTAGTGTTTTTTTTAACGTTATCTGTGAATCAGTCTTATTTACTAGAAGTAGTTTTAAATTATACATGAGGTTAAAGTAATAATTTTATATCATTCAGATCTTTCATGCAACACGTTAGTAAACATTATATTTTTATTTAGAAGTAAGTTCACATAGAGCATGTGAGTCATTCAGGCCGACAATGAGGTTTTGTATATCATAGTCTACTCAAAGGCGGAGATATGTCAGCAGCAATTGGGGTGGTGGCCCTTCCACAACTTGAAATTAAATACTTGTTTTACTTATATAAGAGCATCCTCATTGCATTTTATCATTATACGTATAATGGAGTGCCAGATCATTGCCATGTCACATTACACTTGATATGCACCAACCTCCATTAACGCATTCAACGTTTACAAAGTTTAATTGGTTTCTGTGTAATTTATATATTATTTATTTATAGCTTGTTTATTATAAGTAATTGAATTGTGACCACAAGATATAAAGGTCAGTGGACCATCTACATTAAATAAATAGAATTTTATTTCTTTGCAGGTATTATACGCGTATGTGCAGAAACTAACGAATATTAAACGAATGCATGACATGGCAATCCTGCAATGCATTGAACGTTCAAATTGCTTTATTATGTGTATTACATGTGGTGCATTAGAGATGCCCTAATACTAGAATTTATAGAAATGTTACCTGCTGATGGTCCTGAAATGAAGTTTTGGATTTTATGGCATTGAGGTTTTTTTTTTTTTTTTTAAGTATTATTATATAAGATTTACTACTACTTTAGTACCTATAAAATGAATTTATATACATTTTGGCCGTACTGGCATTTAGTGTTTTGTAGTTATGTACAATTACATTCCCACACAAAATCTTATTGGTGATGTTTAATGCATGTCTTTTTTCTTTTTACGCAAGACTTTATATAAGGCGTGATAGCCACCAAATTCAGCAGGTTTCTATGCCAACATTTTATCAATTACATGCTTTCTTACTTTTTGATGGCGTGCAACTTGGACACGGTCCATTGAGCCTAAAGCCATACAAGTAATTGGTCTCTCAGTTTGATTTAGCTAAATTATTTTTGCTTTTAATTAAATTATCAGACACCAATATCAAACTCAAGACAAGTTTACACACAATAATACATACTACGAAAATTGGTCTATAGACATTAACTATTTTGTTAATATTAATAATGTTATTTTGCACTTTCATTGGCAATAATAAATTGTGTTCAATTCTATCGAAATGAGAGTAGGAGGTAGACAATACGTAGACTGTTACAATTCTACGCGTTAAGAAAGATTGGTTTTGTTTTCGGATATCATGCTTACCATAAGTCAGTAGTCATTTCATTTTATTGCCATGAAACATTAGAACAAGTCATGTTATATTATCTTATAAAATCCAGAATTTGACACAATCCTTGCAATATGTTGATTGTTGAAGTCAATCATCCTTATCTACAACTCTACAAGTAAATAAGTGTACTACGTACCTACCTTGAATCTTGATATTGACCACAAACGATATTAATTTAACGGTATTTTCAATAATAGCCTATTTTTAAACTGACTTTTTTAGAATGGTCAATAATAGTTAGGAGGTTCACAATAAGGCTGAGCATTGGTTTAGGACTGGACCGAACTGGTCAAGATCGGATCGGATCGAAGACTAAAATGTACCTAAACCTCATACCGAGACCGGATCGAAATAGTACGGTCTGGTCCGGGTCGATCCGGTCCGGTTCAATACTCGGGCCGGTCCGGTCTTATTAGGCAAAATTGACAAGTTCTTTTGTAAGACCGAATCGGACCAGACCGAACCGACCGGACCGAGGACCGAAATGATCCAAAATTTCGGACCGAAATCCGGTTTGTTTCGGTCCAGTCCGGTTTTTCGGTCCGAGTTAGTTTTGGGTCTGCCATGCTCAGCCCTAGTTCATAATGGCCCAAGGTAACCGAGACAACGTATTTTCCCTACGTGACACGTGTCTCGGTTGCTTCAAAAGAATCGGTTGCCTCTGAATTCCAAAATATACTATATCACCTGGGTTATCTAAAATCATTTTAAAAACTTCTTAAAAAGCACTCACATTTTAAAAACATCTTAATGTTTTTGGACATTTTTAGAAATATTCCTTAATTTAATTGTTAGATGTGCTATATTCATTCATACCGGTTGACGTGTTTGGCGAAACCACAAAAGTAGGTGTATCAATGAGTGTTACTTGAGAGTTGAGAGTAATACCTAAATACCACTTCTTTCGTCACATTCTTTTTTTAACATTTCAAAATAATTATTCTTTACTAAAAATTAATAAAAAATTTGGAGCAAGTTTAATATATCTTCTTTTATATAATAAAAGAATTAGATTTTTAGAGAGTTTTAGTGAAAAGTGGCAGTTGTAGAAAAAATAA
Organism: Glebionis coronaria; assembly: GCA_025667525.1. Lineage (NCBI taxonomy): Eukaryota > Viridiplantae > Streptophyta > Magnoliopsida > Asterales > Asteraceae > Glebionis > Glebionis coronaria. The sequence goes on along the minus strand of JANFOE010001616.1, from coordinate 27,457 downwards.
TTGGACCAATCAAATGGTTTGATTTTGACACATAAGCAAAATCAAGCAATGTGATTGGCTCAAAAAAGTCAAAATTAAATAAAATTTAGTCAAAATTAAATGTTTTGGTGGAAGAATTTGATGAAAACACAAAAAAATATATGTGTCAAATTTGTGAAAATAAAAACTTATAAAAAGAGGGAGGATTGATTAATACTTTAATGGTTGGATTTTAAATAAATTAGATAGACTTAGTGAAATTTATATTTTTCTATATTTTTTTAAGAAGTTTATAAAATAAACAAAATACCCCCTTAACTTTATACCATCTAGATTTTTTATTTTAAAAATACAACATATATGTAATATTAAAAAGTTAACAAATCACATGATTATTAATATTCAAATAAAAACACGAGTTATTGTTTATTTATATTTTGACACTTAACAAAAACAAACAATGCAATCTACGTAAATAACATGAATATAAATAGTAAAATGAATGAAAGACCTCATACATCGGTGTTAGATAAAAATAAATAGACGAGATTTTACATATTACAACAACATATATTTTTCAAGGTCGTTATGTGTTATTAAACAGAAAATGTCTAAAAAAGTTAACTAAAATTTCATTTAGACAAATTCAAATCTTTTATGCAATAAATATTTATACAAAATATCAATTAATATTTACCCAAAAAATATCAATTAATATTATCACATAATAAAAATCAGGTAAAAACATATATAAGTACATGAAGTGGCAATAACAAAATTATTACCTCACTTATCCTTTATGTTTAAATCCCGTGCGTGCACGGGTATTAAAACTAGTTTATATAATAAAAGAATTAGATTTTTGAGAGATTTTAATGAAAAGTGGAGGTTGAGAAAAAAAAAATTAAACCAATCAAGTTGCTTGATTATGACACATAAGCAAAAAGATACAATCTAATTGGTTAATAAAAGTCAAAATTGAATTATATTTGGTCAAAATCGGATTGAAAACATGTAAATTAGAAGATTTCGTCAGAAAATATACGTGGTAGAAGTGTGAAAAAAAAACTTCAAAAAACCGGACTGAATTTATTGAACTTTGAAGGACCTAAAGAACAATAATAGAGTAGTTTCCAAAGTTAGTCAAATAATACCCTACTTGGTCTACCTTGGCCTCCACCGCCACCTCTAACCAAAAAGCTCTCTATTCTGCTAAACCAAAAAGATTGATTTGGAGATATCTTTCATCCAGACGATTAAATAGAAGATCATGAGTCCACAAAGCTTAGCTAATTAAAGGTATGTTTTGTAGCTACATCAGCAAGTAAAAAATAATAAGGTGTCGTTTGGTTGGGGCATATTGGAGGATATTGGGGGATATTCAAAATTTTGACATTTTAATTTCCCCCAAATATTGTGTTTGGTATGACTAACGAAGGAATTTAAAAATCCCCGAATTCCTAAAATGAAAGATATTGAAATTACTCCAAAAAGTGAGGAATTTTAATTTACTTGAAAATTTTATTTTATAAATTTTTTTTTCTAATCATTTTTATTCGGGTTTTTATGTTTATATAAAAAACTATAAAATTTAAAAAATTTATATAAAAATTATATTTTCGATTTTTACTCTTTTAAATAGCAAAAATAAAATTTATATTAAAAATTTTTAGAAATTTTTTATAAAACTTATAGAAATTTTTAATAAAATTTATAGGAAACTTTACAAAATTTATAAAATTCTATAAAAAAATTATTGTAATTTTTTATAAAATTTATAAATTTATTTAAAAAACATAATATAAGTTTTTATAAAGTTTATTGAATTTTTTTATAAAATTTATATAAATTTTTATAAAATTTTTTAAATTTTTTATAAATTTGTTATAAATTTTTTATAAACTTTATATAAAAATTTTATAAAACTTATATGGTTTTTTTATAAAAATTTTATAAAAAAAACTATATAAATTTTTGTATAAAGTATATATAAAAAGTTAAAATTCGATTTTTAATTTTTCAATAAAATTTTTATAAAAAATATTTATTCGTTAATTGGTTTAATACAAATTCAAGAGTTCAAAATATTACAAATTTCTGTCAACCAAACAGGATTAGGCATTTTAAATTCTAGAATTTTAAATTCTTAGGAATTTTAATTTACTAGATATTAGAATTACAGAATTTTAAAATTTTGAACCAAACGGCCCCTAAGGGTTTTTTGTTTTTAAGGTAATTGAGTTATTCTATTGTTGATTGTATAAATATATATGATAACAATCAACAAGTAAGGGGATAATTAGGGTTCACTTATTTATGGTTATTCGGACGCATAAGTAGTTGTTGGACATAGCTGTATAGGAGTTGGTAATTTTAAAGGATTAGAAGGCAATGTAGGATTAAGTCACGGTAGAAATGTTTAAGTTTTGCCACTGATTAGTTGAGCTTTGCCAACTGTTAAGTCACGGGCTGAAAATATAATATTTAGCATTTGAAATGTCAAACAGTATGTTTTTGGATAAGATGTGTGATGTTAAGCTATAATTATCTAAAGCATATTTTATCCTGACTTCCATTGTGTATATGTTGTATGCAGTTGAAGGATTTGACTGTAATGGATCTAAATACTTACCAAACAGGCAACAAGCTTCCTCTTAGTGTGAAAAAGAAGTTTTGATGGCTTTTAACACACATGGGTAAATGACAAGTAGCAATTTAGGGTGTCTTTTTTGGTAACAAGCTTTTTTACTTAATTAAGTTTTCTGTATTTATGAAGTTGCTAAGTCTATAGCCGAGTTTTTCGCATTTGAAGAGGTGGGTAATAGAAAGCTCGGGCTACACAACCCATGGCTTAAGATGAAGCTATTATTTACACCTTACTTCAAGGCTCGAGTTTGACGAGTTTAAGATGGATATTACTTAGTGAAAAGAGACCAGTCTAGAAAACATCCTTCAACATTACAATAGACTCAAGTTAATGGTTATAACTCATGTATATATACAAGTTAATTTAATGGTTATTAGATTTTTCTATAAATACATGTTAGCCTTTTACCCGTATTATTATAAGATCTATATAACATTATACTTATACTTGCATGTATACTTGATCATATATTTTTGATCGTAGGGATTTTATACAATTTACTATATAGATTAGATGGGTTTATTTGATTTTTCAGTGCAAAGTCATTCACTTTGTGGCGTATAAGAGTTGACTATGTATATAGATATGGCGCTATTTTCTTTCCTTCCAACATCGCGTCTATGTCTATTTTTATTAGATGTAAGCACCAAGTACTGCTCAATTGTTTAAAACATATATGATGCACTGATGTCAATATTTTTTTATGTGTACGTTGGCGATAACTTAAACCCTGTAGGCCTGTAGTTTAGATGTATGTCAGTTCACTTACGTGGGTGTTCTATTTATATACCGATAACATTTTGGTGACTGCAAGTTTTGTTTAAGTGTCTGATATTTTTTCATGTTTCTATAGGCAATTTGAAGTTGTTTATGTTGTCATGCTGAAGTTGATAAAGTATACTACAAATTTTGTTTGTTGAATGTTATACAGAGAGTTGAGAAGATAAGATTGTTAGTATATTCATTACCTTATATTACATCAGCAAGTATTGAGTCTTCAAAATGAAAATTTCCAAATTAGCAAACTTGATTATTTGTAGGTGGACTTGCTTTAAATTTGGGTTGGAAATGAACTATAAATGTGGACTAATGAAATACACGACTACACGAGTGATCTTTAAAGATTGAAAATTTGGATATTCAAATATGAGTTTAATTTTTAGTTGTGCAAATGATGTGGTATTTGAAAGTATGTTTCACTTTTATATATATATATATATATATATATATATATATATATATATATATATATATATATATATATATATATATATATATATATATATATATATATATATATATATATTATAAAAGGACATAGGCCCAGACGTAGCTCTAAAATAAAATTAATAATTCATTAAATTTTTATGTGTAAGTCCCGTGCATGCACGGGTATTAAAACTAGTTATTTAAATTAAAGTAAAATTATCATTTTATTAAAAATTAAAAAATTAAATCTATAATTAATGTATTTTTTCAATTATGTATTTTTTTTTTTACCAAGAAACAATAATATTAAGATAGAAAAAATTATACCTTATAAGTTGTTTACATTCCAAGAGAAAAAAAAAGCTCATTTATTGCTTGCCAAACAATTATTGATGATCACGATGCTCATCACTCCTGAATTCTCCGTCTAAACTACAATAAAATCTCTCAAAGGCTAGGCATAACGCTATTAGGTCGCAATCTAGTTTTTTTCAGTTTTTTCTTTTCCGTGACTCAGTACGATCTATTTGTCGCAACCCGACGACCTAATTCAATTTTTTATTTTTTTATATTCAATAAAAATAACATTTTATATTGAATACAAATAACATTTTATTCTAAAGAAAAACATTTTATTCCATACAACACACATTACATTAAAAAAACATTACATATACTAAAAAAATAGTACGAAACATTAAAAGTAAATATGGTATAATACATTAGTTAAAACTAGTTCCAAAATTTGTCAAATTAATATATGTTGTAAGAAATTAAACAAAGCTCAATATATTAAAATTTGGAATTTTTTTATAAATTTTATATAATTAAAACATGTTAAATTTAGGAAAAAAAAATTTATAAAACACACAAACACAACACACAAATATGCAGACCGAATTTTAAATTTTTTAAAAAAAGTTTTTTTTTATACACAAACACAGTCCACTTCATCATTTTTTCCAAATGGATCATGCTTAAGACCGAATTTTAAATTTAAAAAAGAAATACCAGTGCACCTTTAGCAGCTGTCAAGCCAAAAACTTGTCTATGTTTCAAAAAAGAGTAAAGATTAAACTCGATTTTTCTTATAAATATATTTTGAGTAGAGTTATTTTAGATATCATATTTATCATGAAAAAGGGATTCATTTGTACCATCCATCCTCACTATATCTAATGGATTAGATTAAAAGTATTTAGTTATTTAACTTATTTTTAAACTTAAATATCTTCTAAACCGTTAAGTGTTAAACGAAAAAAAATTATACCATCGCGACGAGCATTTAATTACCTTTCTACAGATACGCAATATGATATACTTTTGAAGAATTTTTTTTTATTTGAATAAAATATCATATATGATAATAGCGTGTTATCATATATGATATTAGTGTTAGGTTACAAACTATTACAGAATCATATATGATAATAGTGTTTTATCATATATGATATTAGTGTTAGGTTACAAATTATTACAGAATCATATATGATATTGGTTTATATCATATATGATAAGTATATCATATATGATACTAGTGTTACTATCACATATGATATTTAGTATCATACATGATAGTTTTGGGCAACGAAAAAAAGGTGAAAAAAATGAAGAAAAAAAATAGTCAAAAGTATATCATATAACATATCTGTAGAAAGATAACTAAATGCCCATCGTAATGGTATATTTTTTTTCGCATAACAATTAACGGTTTAAAAGATATTAATGTTTGAAAAAAAGGTGGAAAATGAATTTTAGGTTTAACCATATCCATTGGATTAAAATGGAGATGGAGGATGAGGATTAGTTCCTTGGTATCCAAAATAAAGTTTGATATCCAAATTAACTTAAATCATATATTTTTATAGGCAAAAGTTTAATGTAAACTTCTCGATATGAGACCCAACCAAGTAGGGGTGAGCATGATTCGGTTTGGTGCGGTTTTTGACTAAAATCGAACCGCAACCGCACTTGCGGTTTTTATAAAATAGAAACCGCATCGAACCAAAAACCGCGGTTTCGGTTTTGCGGTTTTTTTGCGGTTTTGTGATTTTTAACCGCATTGAACCATTACTTGTGACGTATATAATAATTGTGGCTTTTTGCGGTTTTTTGTTTAAAATGTTGATTTTTTCGGTTATTAAAATACATAAATTGAATCTAACAAACACTTTACTAATAACTTATATGAATATCAATGATAATATGCACTAGAAGTCTTATAACTCGCATAAAATAATCGATGTGACGTTTTTCAGTATAAAATAATTATTTTGTGGTGCGGTTCGGTTTTGTGGCAAAAACCGCAACCGAACCGCATTTGCGGTTTTTCCTTTTTCTTAAAACCAAACCGTCGATTTTTGTTATGGTGTGGTTTCTACGGTTCGATTTTTGCGGTTTAATGGTTCGCGGTTTGGTTTTTGCTCACCCCTACAACCAAGTAATCTCAACTTTTTATTTTTTTCATCTATTTACTCTTTCCTTTCAAAATTATTGTCACCAGACAAGAATCACACAGTTTAAGAAAAACATAATTATTACAACTTTCTCTCTTATTTTTTTTAGAATTATAGTTTTACCTTTAACTAATTAATTTAAAACTTATTTAATAATTATAATAATAACCACAAGCGAAGGTAATATGGTAAACTCGAACTATATTCTCTAATGTATCAATTTTTAGAAGTGGATAATAATTTTGAGACAAAAAATGAAAGATGAACAATAATTTTGGAACGGGTGGAGTATTTTCATATTTTTTTAAAATTAAATATCTCACAAACCGTTAATCGTTACATAAAACGAAATGTCGAAAGTTTATACATATACCTCTTGTTAGAAAGATGATTTAATTCTCGTTACAATGATATATTTTTTATCGCTTGACAATTTATCGTTTAAAAGATATTTTTTTAAAGTGAGAAGTGAGATTTTTTTAGTCGATGAATATTAGCGACTGAGTTGGTCTATCATAAACTATAAGTACATATGATTACATATTGATCTCAACTATGTTTTTATATTTATATTATTTTAAGCTTTGGTATAATTCTTTGGTCAAAAATATGAAATAAATAAAATAGTTGAAAATTTAAAGTTAATAGTTTGATATTTTTAAAAATGTTGAGAACTAATAATGTCGAATTCTCTTTTAACTTATGAGGTCAGGTGTAATGGTTACTCGGTTAATCCACTCGAGTTATCAGGTCGTGTGATTAATTCGGTCAAGTCACTAGGTTACGGGTTTAATTATCGGTTTACTCTGAACATGTTATTGGGTCACGAGTTTGATCATCAGTTAGCTTGATCGAGTCATCGGGTTAAAGGTTTGACCATCAGGTCAACCTGATCGAGTCATCGGGGCATGGGTTAGACCACCGGATCAACCCAGTTGAGTAACCGGGTTCGACAACTAAATCTCCTTGATCGAGTCATCAGCTTACGGGTTCGACACCGATCGACCCGTTTGAGTCACCGAGTCAAAATTTTGACCATCAAATCAACCCGGTCAATTCACTAAAGCACGAGTTCAATTATCAGATCATTATAACCCAGTCATCAAGCTAGTGATTCAACCACTAAACAAATTTATAAAACCCGCATGCTTTTACCATGAATAGTACCATTAAGATCGTACGTCCTAGATTAAAACTTTCCTTATATAGTATGATCACATTCACGTGCTAGTATTTTAAGTATTACATACGTGTTTAAACACGATAAGTACTGATTACGTACGAACACGCGATAAGTATTTAACAATAATTAATCATGAACATAACTAAAACAGGAACTAATATTAATTACGTACTTATATACATAATTATTACGAGCATAAATAAATATATTAAGGCACGGTAAATATTTAACGAGAACACTTAAAACACGAACATAAATAATCACGAACAAACACTTAAATAACGAGACACGGAAAACGGTACGGGTACCCCATGTGGGGCCCCATACCCACGGCTACAATCAAGAAATGGGCTAAGCCCATCAAGTTTTACATGAAAGGGGGTAAAGGTAAAATCTATTTTCATTTTTCACTTTTCAAGGAAATAAACACAAAACCTAAAAAAAGTTTTCTCCTCTCCTTTTTTCTCCTTTGTGGCCGCCACCTTCAACACACAAAAGAGGGGTGTTCTTGTTGATTTTGATCTTGGATATTGTACAAGTATTAGTGTTTGTTCATCCTCCATTAATCCACACATTCGGTATACCTTTTTAACTTTTCTTTTTAATTCTTTCTTTTGATTTGATTTGGTAAAATTAATTAAGAACATGATGTTTTTAAAACCTAATTAAAAACATAAACTAAACATGTATTTGGTTAAGGGGTAAAATCAAAAGGATGTTTTACGGGTGTTTGGTTTGGCCGACGCCTAGACCGTGCCCCAAGGGGGTCACGGCTTGGCCTAGAAACCACCACCGAGACCATATGGTCCCGGTTTGGTGGTGTGGGTCCCACGGAAGCAACAAACCAAGGGGAACCCCGAAGTGGTTCGGGGTATGGTGTCGATTTCATGTCCGGTTCATGGTTCCTAGTCAAAATCCGGTTCACGGTTTATGTTAAGATTATTATTATTATATAATCATATGTTATAATTAAATTAATAAATATGACATGGTTAATTTAATAAACATGACTTAGGTTATAATTTAATTATTAAAATCATGGAATTATTAACCTAAGTATTTTATATTTTATAGACTTTATAATTAATTAATTATTAAAAACCATAGTTATAATTAATTAATTAGCATGACTTAGGTTATATTATTAATAAATAAAAAATACATGTTTTAACCTAAGTATTTAACCTCATTTAATTAAAAACATGATATATTTAATTAAATACTTTTAACCTATAATTTATTTAAATGACATGTAATAATTAATAAACTATACATTATATCATTATGACTTAGAAATAATCAGAAAACACTTAAGCTTATGAGATTAGCTCATTTTAACAGCTTAAATCTATTTATAGAAACTTTCTATTTTTAGAAACTATTTAATTAAGGCAGCTAATCTATTTATGTAAACTTTCTATTTTTAGAAACTATTTAATTAAGGCAGCTAATCTATTTATGGAAACTTTCTATTATTAGAAACTATTTAATTAAGGCAGCTAATCTATTTATGGAAACTTCCTATTTTTAGAAACTTATCTATTTTAAGCAGTAATTCTATTGTTGGAAACTTCTATTTTTGAAAACTTTCTATTTTTGGAAACTTTCTATTTTTGGAAACTTTCTATTTTTGGAAACTTTCTATTTTTGGTAACTTTCTATTTTTGGAAACTTTCTATTTTACGAAACCTGCTATTTTTGGAAAGTTACTTAATATTACACAGTAAGTATAATAATACATGAAATACAAGTAATACTTAATCAGAATAGACAGAATATAAGATAAACACAGATTAAAGCTTAAAACAGTAAAACATGACTTAAACATATAAAATAAGCTAAGACATGACATAAAACCAGTACGTATTCAGTAATCAGATACTTATACACGTGTGTATTCATGTAGCGTTAGTGATTCAGAAGTAGGACTCTCTCTTCCGTTCTTCTTCTTCGTTCACTGGACATAAGGTACGGATTCTCGTCCTTTCAGTATGGACATTATTTCCTTATTAGGATTTCCTCGTATGCAGCCAACTGTCTTCCCAGTATTTGTTTTATATGTTTTTGAATTGCTTATGTTTAATTAGCATACATATAGCCATATACAAGCATGACCAGTTTCACCTAGTTATGGAGGTACCATAACCATAGCATTGGAGCCACCAATGCTATGACTTCCCCACGGCGGAGTGATTGCTCGTGGCATCCTTTTCAGTTTTGGCCATATTATTACTTATCATGTGGGGCGTATGGGTGCATCCTAGTTACATGTTTTCAGCAGATTACTCAGTGTGAATGTGGTGTGTGCCTTGCATCCTTCACAAGGAGCTGATCCTTCCAACCCAAACCAGTATATTAAATTAGAGGCATCCTCTCTAATTTGCATGATGAGGTCACCCCTCTAAGTATTCATGCACGTGACCTTTTCATGACCTATATAGGCTAATGGTAAATATGTTAAACAGTTTTCTACAGGATAAACATAAGGCTTTTCAAACTATAAAACCAGTTTTCCTCAGCTATACCAGGTTTTCCAGGACTTATACATTTCCGCTGCTATTAAGTCTTTATGGTGTCTCAGTCATTCATACTATGTCTATATCCGTGCACTGAGCGTTTTGCTCAGCCGTTACTTTCCTTTCCATGTCCCAAAACGGCAGGTACCCTAGGAGAGACTCGAGCATTTGGAGGACGTGCATAGGATGGAAGCTGCCAGAGACTCCTTTTCCTTTTTGCCTTCATATACTTATGCTTGTTTAGTCTTTCATTTAGTTCTTTTGCTTTATTATGTTTTGGGCTTATGTTTGGGAACCGATGTTTGATTCCGGTTTTCCCTATGGTCGTGTATGTTTTAGTACATATTACCTTGCATGCTTTGATGACACGCCATAATCACGCGTGACATTCTATTTATCAAAATGGGGTGCTACAATTATGGTATCAGAGCCAAGGTTTCGACCTATAGGCTCTAAAACTTGACATGTGACTAGTGGGTAGTCACCAGGAACTTCCTAAGCCAACGTTTGTTATTCCACATATTGACGTTTTCAGCACCTTGTTGTTTTAACCATGATGTTTTCACCAGTTTCATTTTACTAATATGGAAACAACAACCGTCATCCATACTTAGGGGTGTCTATAATTCGGGTTTGACCCACAAAAACCGAAAACCGAACCGAACCGAACCCGAACTAGAACCGAACCGAAAATAGAATTCGGGTTTTGGGTCATAACCGAACCGAACTGAACTACAAATACGGTTTTCGGGTTGGGTATGGGTTTGGCCGTCGGACCCGAGAACCGAACCGAAAACCGAAATTTTATAAATATATATATATTTTTTATAAATTTATATATATATAATAGTAGTTATTAAAATTTAATTTAATCCTAATATATGCAAACTAGTTATTAAAACATAATTTTGATATAAAAATATCATTTTATACTTGAAATAACCTTTTTTTTCAAAATATTTATTTAATTATATATTTTTTTTGAAAAATTCAGAAAATTCGGGTTATTCGGATCAACCCGAAAACCGAACCGAATTCAAATTCGGTTTTCGGTTCGGTTCAGTTGAAATCTATTTCGGTTCGGTTCGGTTTTCGGGTTGACTCAGAAAAAAAAATTAACCGAATAACCCGAACCGAATAAACCGAACAACCCGATAACCGAACCGAATGACACCCCTATCCATACTTAGTTATGTGTCATTATCTATGCATGATGTCCCTCGGGAACGGTGACTATGTGGACTGAACCCCGGTAGTTCATAATTTTCACATAAAATTTTTCTGTTAAGTTTTGACAATGACTTTTAATTATTTATGTTTCATGCATTCATGCATTTATATCATATGTCATCTGTTGCAGGAATTTTGACTAAGTAATGGTTGGTACAGGACTGGCCCTATTTAGTCGCATGTGCTTTTATCGAAACTTTTAACTTTGGGACCGACCCATAGGCGTCCCCGCACTCTGTCATTTTCTTTTGGGTAAACTGACCGTAGGCGTTTACCTTCGCGCATATAAGTTTTATAAATTACATCATGCATTTATGCACTGTTTTTACGCATAAAATTTTTTCATGATTATGGCATAAAATTTTGTTTCATGTTTATTTATATTACGCTCTAATCAGAGTAATCATATCAATTTTGTTTTCGGAGTCGACCCCAGTCGTTCACACCAGTGAATTTTTTTCAAAATTTTATTTCATTACAATCATATTATTCCATGAACACTCATTAATATTTTTATGATCTTTATGTCGATTATGGTTTCATACTATCATGTTTAACTTCATTTTCATGTTGATTACGTTTTTACTCCCTCTTGATTAATTTCATTCCAAGTTTTTCATGATGATTTCATCTTCATGATTTAGTATGTCTTAAGTTTTATTTTGATTATGTTCTCGTCATGTTGAGCATGCCCTCATGCTAAACATGGAAGGGTTTCTTAAATCCTGTTTTATGACAGTCATGGTTGGTTTTCACTAATCATGCTTTCATGATAATCATTGTTGTATTTCGTTCCATCACACTTTTGGGTGTTTTCCTATGTAACCAGAATGATGTCTATGCTGATATTGCTAGGCTATCATGATGATCAACCCAATTGGTCTTCAAACCGTTAATCAGTTATTCCATGCGAAACATGTTAGATGATCAACCCATATTGATCATTTCATGTGCATTCCATGTGTACTCCAAGTACCGTATTCCATGTGTATTACACTTACCATATTCCATGTCTATTTCAATGACAATACTCCATGAGTGTTCACTAGTCGATTCTAAATCATCTCATGCGTAGTCCACTTGTTGATGTTCTACGAGATGCTGATGCCGCTCACAACTCGGAAATGTTACTAAATGTTGATGATGTGGATTAGTTGGAGACGCTACGAGATGCTGATGACGTTTACAACCTGGAGATCCTAAAAGACGAAGACAAAGGCGTTAGATCGAAGCGGTCGGACGAGATGATGCTTCACCACCGGAGGATTTCCATCAGAATCCATGTTCTTACCTTATCATATGTCATAAGCCTTACAGTTGTCTTTTTAGTCACATGAGTGGGAACCGGTACCAGCCGGCCACTCAGCTGAATAGTTACATGAATTACAGTGATGAAAATGATAGTCATGGAACTGACAGACAAAATGATAGTAACCATTACTTTGACTGCAACCATCCTGGTAACCACCATAGAACACGGTCACGGACGTGATTAGGTATTACAAGGGTTAGCATGCCAATCAATCCGCCAATTTTGAGCATACTAACCTAGTATTGTGGTTCTATTTGTTTCACATCTCGAGACACGTGTCAAGATATCAGTCAAGACACATGTCTCATGTATACTTTTGAAGACACATGTCAAGAAACCAGTCAAGACATATGTCATGCTTATATTTCCAAGACACGAGTCAAGACACATGACTCACGTCCAATTATGGAACATTTCTAAGAAATCCAGGGTACCCTTCCAGGGTATATCCTTTTGTTGTGCCATGTATTAATCAGGCCACAAGAATTTCAGTACCATTATCGGCGCATCAGTGGGAACTATCACGTTTCCCGATGACACTTTCATTTCTTGTAACCATAGCTCATAGATTCATTTCCATAAAAGACGCCTTTCGTATTCCCACGTATACGAAGGTTTTCCTTCAACTTAATGATGAGATCCAAGCTGCTAACGCATTTCGTCGGACAGACACGAGTTGATTTTATCCTAATTATGGACTATGAATAGCACACCATGCTACGATTCATAATTATGTACAGTAATGTTCAGGCTCCTGAATACATTCAGCTTGATTTTCCATCAGGAAAATCTGTACAATTATCTATGCTTACAAGCATGTGCGTTGTTAGCCATGGTCGCTAAAATTTTCTAGCTGTCAGTTGATTATTCCAAGATCTTCCTATACATTCCAAAAGAACCTACAAGGAGAAGCACGGTACCATGAGATTATGTGTCGACTACCGTCGACTTAAACAAATCACCATTCATGACCGTTATTCTCCTCCACGTATTGACAACATGTCCAATCGGCCTTATAGTGCTAATCACTTTTCCAAGATCGAACTCATGATCATGCTGCCAACAGTGACGAGTGAAGGAGCAGGAGATGTCCATGACTGCTATTCGTAAACGACTCGGTCATGCTAGATTCATGATTCTGCTTTAGTCTCATAAATACTCCAGCAGCATTATGGACTTAATAAATTGAGTTCCATGAACTCGTAAACAAATTTCTCAGTGTTTTCATCAAGAACAACATGAGTTCCTCTAAGTCTAGAGAAGAACAGTAAGACCATATTTGCACTATGTTGCAAATTCTATGACAAGAGAAATTTCACCCTGAAAATTTTCAAATATCAATTCTGGTTGATTATAGTGACACGCTGGATCACATGGAATTGAATGGTTAATCGTACTATGACTCAGCTTATGCATAAGGTGAGAACCCTACACTACGTTAGGTGTTCCAAGAAAATCCTAAGCTAAGAAAAGTCTAATCTCGGAGACTCGGAGTTTCGCAAACTCCTATGTATCCGGTTTCTATGAAAAGGGATCCAGTTAAGTTCATATCTAGATACCTGTCACACCAGCAGGTTAAGATAGAACACATGCATACTAGTAGCTATCTCCACCGGGAACACTTTCCGAATGGAAATAGTACAGTAACCCTATGGAATTATCAACTGTTGATCAAGTCTGCCAAATCCTTGCATCCGCGAAGGTTTCAAAGTAGTATACTTTCAGATATTTCAGCCAAAGATCGTACGATCACTTGGCCTCTTTTGGATATCAAATTAGATTTACACTCATATTCAGATTCATTTTCTTACGATCATGCCTCCAGCCAATTTCATGATTTGCTTCAACATTCACGTTCATGAACTATTCATGTTCATGATTGTATTCTAGCTTACGATGTAACTCCCAATTTCATTCCGGGAAGTTATAGGAACTTGGGAGACCAGACTTAAGTTCAATAATTTCCCATCCTCAGACAGACGTTCCACGTCACACTTCGCGTCTTACCCGTACCGTTTAGCATTGTAATCTAAGTTATTCTACGTTCATGATATGTTCCCATATCATGGATCGCGATATGTTTACTCATACTACACTCACCAAATTTTCACGTATTCCGTTCAAAATTTTCACGTATTCCGTTCAAAAATTTTCACGTATTCCGTTCAAAATTTTTCACGTACTACGTTTCATTATGTCGCGCGCCTCGTTGCGAATTATTCGTTAAGTTAAATTGTTTTGCACAATAACGTTTCAGTTACTCTTATACGTTAATTCTTATTCCCTCGATCAAATTCAGGGAATCCATCGTACGTTGATAACCAAGAACTTCTTCGTATTTCGAGTCGAGGTCAGGAGGACCAAGATTTATCATTCGTGTCAAACCTTGAGAAGAAACCGTTCCAAGAAGGAAGCCACTCGGAAACGGACAAGTTCATCCGGACTTCTTATCCGTTTTCTCTTACCGATTAGATATATCCTTTAAGTGACGTCACGTTCCATGTCCTTTCAAGACATGTCACGTTCCACGTCATCTCCATTTTTTTCCGTTATTTTACATACCCTTTCATTTTAATTCGGGTGTGTTCCGCTTCCAGTTATGTTATCTATAATTCGGGGACGAATTATTCTTTTTAGGGGGGAAGAGTTGTAAAACCCGCATGCTTTTACCATGAATAGTACCCTTAAGATCGTACGTCCTAGATTAGAACTTTCCTTATATAGTATGATCGCATTCACGTGCTAGTATTTTAAGTATTACATACGTGTTTAAACACGATAAGTATTGATTACGTACGAACAAACGATAAGTATTTAACAATAATTAATCATGAACATAACTAAAACACGAACTAATATTATTTACGTACTTATATACATAATTATTACGAGCATAAATAAATATATTAAGGCACAGTAAATATTTAACGAGAACACTTAAAACACGAACATAAATAATCACGAACAAACACTTAAATAACGAGACACGGAAAACGGTACGGGTACCCCATGTGGGGCCCCATACCCACGGCTACAATCAAGAAATGGGCTAAGCCCATCAAGTTTTACATGAAAGGGGGGTAAAGGTAAAATCTATTTTCATTTTTCACTTTTCAAGGAAATAAACACAAAACCTAAAAGAAGTCTTCTCCTCTCCTTTTTTTCTCCTTTGTGGCCGCCACCTTCAACACACAAAAGAGGGGTGTTCTTGTTGATTTTGATCTTGGATATTGTACAAGTATTAGTGTTTGTTCATCCTCCATTAATCCACACATTCGGTATACCTTTTTAACTTTTCTTTTTAATTCTTTCTTTTGATTTGATTTGGTAAAATTAATTAAGAACATGATTTTTTTAAAACCTAATTAAAAACATAAACTAAACATGTATTTGGTTAAGGGGTAAAATCAAAAGGATGTTTTACGGGTGTTTGGTTTGGCCGACGCTTAGACCGTGCCCCAAGGGGGTCACGGCTTGGCCTAGAAACCACCACTGAGACCATATGGTCTCGGTTTGGTGGTGTGGGTCCCACGTCAGCAACAAACCAAGGGGAACCCCGAAGTGGTTCGGGGTATGGTGTCGATTTCATGTCCGGTTCATGGTTCCTAGTCAAGATCCGGTTCACGGTTTATGTTAAGATTATTATTATTATATAATCATATGTTATAATTAAATTAATAAATATGACATGGTTAATTTAATAAACATGACTTAGGTTATAATTTAATTATTAAAATCATGGAATTATTAACCTAAGTATTTTATATTTTATAGACTTTATAATTAATTAATTATTAAAAACCATAGTTATAATTAATTAATTAGCATGACTTAGGTTATATTATTAATAAATAATAATACATGTTTTAACCTAAGTATTTAACCTCATTTAATTAAAAACATGATTTATTTAATTAAATACTTTTAACCTATAGTTTATTTAAAAGACATGTAATAATTAATAAACTATACATTATATCATTATGACTTAGAAATAATCAGAAAACACTTAAGCTTATGAGATTAGCTTATTTTAACAGCTTATATCTATTTATAGAAACTTTCTTTTTTTAGAAACTATTTAATTAATGCAGCTAATCTATTTATGGAAACTTTCTATTTCTAGAAACTATTTAATTAAGGCAGCTAATCTATTTATGGAAACTTTCTATTATTAGAAACTATTTAATTAAGGCAGCTAATCTATTTATGGAAACTTCCTATTTTTAGAAACTTATCTATTTTAAGCAGTAATTCTATTTTTGGAAACTTCTATTTTTGGAAACTTTTTATTTTTGGAAACTTTCTAATTTTAGAAACTTTCTATTTTTGGAAACCTGCTATTTTTGGAAAGTTACTTAATTATACACAGTAAGTATAATAATACATGAGATACAAGTAATACTTAATCAGAATAGACGGAATATAAGATAAACACAGATTAAAGCTTAAAAGAGTAAAACATGACTTAAACATATAAAATAAACTAAGACATGACATAAAACCAGTACGTATTCAGTAATCAGATACTTATACACGTGTGTATTCATGTAGCGTTAGTGATTCAGAAGTAGGACTCTCTCTTTCGTTCGTCTTCTTCGTTCACTGGACATAAGGTACGGATTCCCGTCCTTTCAGTATGGACATTCTTTCCTTATTAGGATTTCCCCGTATGCAGCCAACTGTCTTCCCAGTATTTGTTTTATATGTTTTTGAATTGCTTATGTTTAATTAGCATACATATAGCCATATACAAGCATGACCAGTTTCACCTAGTTATGGAGGTACCATAACCATATCATTGGAGGCACCAATGCTATGACTTCCCCACGACGGAGTGATTGCTCGTGGCGTCCTTTTCAGTTTTGGCCATATTATTATTTATCATGTAGGGCGTATGGGTGCATCCTAGTTACATGTTTTCAGCAGATTACTCAGTGTGAATGTGGTGTGTGCCTTGCATCCTTCACAAGGAGCTGATCCCTCTTACCAAAACCAGTATATTAAATTAGAGGCATCCCCTCTAATTTGCATGATGAGGTCACCCCTCTAAATATTCATGTACGTGACCTTTTCATGACCTATATGGGCTAATGTTAAATATGTTAAACAGTTTTCTACAGGATAAACATAAGGCTTTTCAAACTATAAAACCAGTTTTCCTCAGCTATACCAGGTTTTCCAGGACTTATACATTTTCGCTACTATTAAGTCTTTATGGTGTCTCATTCATTCATACTATGTCTATATCCGTGCACTGAGCGTTTTGCTCAGCCGTTACTTTCCTTTCTATGTCCCAAAACGGCAGGTACCCTAGGAGAGACTCGAGCATTTGGAGGACGTGCATAGGATGGAAGCTGCCAGAGACTCCTTTTCCTTTTTGCCTTCATATACTTATGCTTGTTTAGTCTTTCATTTAATTCTTTTGCTTTATTATGTTTTGGGCTTATGTTTGGGAACCGATGTTTGATTCCGGTTTTCCCTATGGTCGTGTATGTTTTAGTACATATTACCTTGCATGCTTTGATGACACGCCATAATCACGTATGACATTCCATTTATCAAAATGGGGTGTTACAAAATTAATATATCATTAACTATAAATCGTCAGACAATTTGTGTCGTTACACGTGAATACTCGTTGTCGAAGAATACTTGGACTAAACTTTCACTAGAAAACAGTAAAATCAAAGTTAGAGATTCTAAGTAGGGTTGAGCATCAGTCTCGAACCAGACCGGACTGGTCAAGATCGGATCAGACTGAAAACTGAAATGGTCCGAAACTCCAGACCGAGACCGGATTGAAATGGTCCGGTCAGGTCTGGTTTGGTTCTCGGTCTGATCCGGTCCTAATAGGCATAATTTACAAAATTTTGGTAAGACTGAACCGGATCGAACTGGACTGAGGACCAAATTGATTCAAAATCACGGACCAAGGACCGAACAAAAATTATTCGATTCAGTTCGAGTGTGTTTTAGATCTATCGTGCTCAGCCTTAATCCTAAATGCGATTACAATAAGTGAAACAAGAAAGCTTTAAAATTGCATTCATTATCGTAACTTTCTTTTTCTACAATCAACTTTAAGACATCTAACTTTACCGCTCAAATATATACTTATCACTTATACAGAAAGTCAGAAATTAGCTTGGGACTCGTGCAATTCAGCGTTGGATACCTGCTAATTATTTTTTACGAATAATATTACACTTTTACTTATCAACTTCGTATTCAAATTAAAATTAAAATTAAAATAAGTTAAATCTAGATAAATAAACTTACTAAAAATGAAAAACTAAAATTTAATCAAAATATATCGAAATGGATACTGAATTAAAGTGCGCGAAATTTTAGAAAATATAAATAAATTAGATTATAGAAAAAAATAAACAAATAAAAAGGTATTTCAATTTAAATATAAAAGTTTTGAATAGTTTGTTACAAAAGTTATTAGAAAAGTTTGTTATAAAAAAGATGAATAAATAAGATTAATTACTAAATTAATAAATGTTAGAGGCTGAATTTTTAAAAACTTTTAATAATAGAAAAATTAAATACTTTATAAAATAGTATAAATATAACTTACATAAACAAAATAACAAGTCACACGACTCACTTTGGTCCTTGGGCCTATAAACGTAAAATTCACATACCTTTACCATGAACAGTACACTATGTAAACATACAAACTAATTAAAACTTTCCATTTATGTTATGTACACGTGTCACGAACTTTAAATAGAGAAACTACGTACGTGTTTGTACACGATAATTATTTCAGTACGTATTAATACACGATAATTATTAATCATAATAATTATAATCACGAACATTAGATCATGAACATTAAATCACGAATATGTAACTACATATATATTTATTATTAGACGATATATATCAATTACGTACAAGTAGTTATTATAACACGAGCTGTTTTAAACTTTTAATTTATTTATGCACGACAAGGACTACGTATATTAGTTATTCATTAATATGTATCTACGTAAAATACTTTAAACATGACAAGAAGCCAAAACGCGAGAACTCAAACATGACCATACACATACGTCATTTTAAAACACGAAACATGCATAATATATAACAAGTCGCGGAAACAAGTAATAAGGCAAGGAAGGGGCTACATAGGCTGGCGGTTTGGACAAAAGAAAAGAGAAAAGATGGGCCAAGGCCTATTGTGTTATACTCATGTAAAACAAACAGACGAGGGGGGGGGGGGGAGGGGGTGTATATTGATTTTAGTTTAGACAAAATACATAAAACATTAAATCCTCTACAAGCCGACGTTGTTTTCTCTTTTGGGGATCCTTATGCCGTCATCTTCCATCTCAAGAACCAAGAGGATTCGTGGTCGATCAAGAAAGCAAGGTGTGTGGCTCGTTTGTTAATTCATTCAACCCTAAACATGAATCGGTTAGCTTTAATCTCTTTTCTTTTAATTAATAACTAATTGTGCAAGAACACATAAAGGAAAAAAGAAATCTGATATGATTAAATAACGTGGGGTTAACAAGGCAGAAGGTTTTAGGTTTCGACTATGTGTTCGGGGCTGTAAACCGAGACTCATAGGAGTCTCGGTGGTAAAATAATTCCACCAGCCGCAACCCTTAATGGGTGTGTGTGAGACCCCCAAAATCAGGTATGGAACAACTAGGCATCAAGGGGCGACACGTCATGGTACAAGAAACAATGAAATGTTGTTGACATAAAGTTGACGTAATAAAAATTTATACATTAAATCATAAAGAATCGGAGTTTTTAAACAAAGGTCCCAGAGTTTTATAAGCGGAAATCTATAATTTAATTATTGTTTTGTAACTTATAGTTACCAAGAATACATGATAAACTTCTGACAGTTTTTAGATAAAAACCAAAGTTTAAATACACACAGAAATCTCCAAGCTGCGAAAATATCATGCGGGCTCCCATCCAAGCAAAGCTAAGAAATAATACCTAAGATTAAACATGTAAATTCGTCAACATAAAGTTGAGTGATATTCATAGGTTTAGCAGTAAAGGTGTGGAACACAAGAATTCTTTTGTAAAACAAGTAAATAGAGAAAATGGTTATGATCATTAACCATAGTCTGAAACCAATATTATTGCTGTTTAGCTCATGAACCGAAGCTTAACTCAAAGTAAGTTCCTCTAGGGAGTATTCAGCCTAAATACTCAAGTATAAACAAATGTAAGTGCGTCAAGGTAATCGGGACGGGGATTGTCAATCCCGATGGATCCACCCACAACATTCGTGCTTAGCGCAAAGCATACGGGACAATTAACGGTTCATGATCAAGAGAGGAAACTTAAGGCTATTAACTATAAGCAATAATATCAATGAAAACTGTTGGAAAGCATACAAGTCTGAATAGCATACAAGTTCTGAATAACATACAGTTTTTAAATGGATGTGTTCCACCATGTAAAATCTCACCCCGCGTTTAGAAAAAATGTACAAGTAGTAAAAAGGGCTATGAACTCACCTTAGGTAGTCGGGTTTGTAGAAGAAACAAGAAAACGCGAAACGGCACCAAAACTAACCCGAACCTAAGTAATGAAATATTTATGAGTATAATACTCTAACTATAGTAAAATGAAGATTCATTTTAAAAAGGAATGATCATGGATTAAAAGTTTTAGAAATCTTGTAAAATTTTAAGTTTATAAGAAAAAGTGAACCATGGTAGGTGTATGAGTTGTACATTGCACTACTAGCTAAACCACTTAGGTAAACTAAATTCTTCACTTGCCTACTGTATAAAATGTGATATAAGGTTATTCGTAAGATTTTAGCACCCTTATTATGCTAAACATAAAAGTTTTGGACCAAAATCATGCTTAAAATATAAGACTAGAATGAAATTTAGTAATGTCCTACACTAAACAGTGCACTACTGAAACTCTATGATAGCTACAGACTTGAAACTTTTTTCATTAGAAAGATATTTTCTTTACCTTTTCAAAATGGGCAAATTTGACTTATAAGAGTTTATCAATCAATGGGAATTTCACTTTTAATGTCTGAGTAAGTTTTAGAAATGATCTGCACTAAACAGTGCATAACTGAAATTCTGTAATAGCTACAGGTTTGAAACTTTTTTCATTAGAAAGATATTTTCTTTACCTTTTTAAAATGGGAAAATTTGACTTATAAGAGTTTACCAATCAATGGGAATTTCTCTTTTAATGTCTGAGTAAGTTTTAGAAATGAACTGCACTAAACAGTGCATAACTGAAATTATATAATAGCTACAGGTTTGAAACTTTTTGCATCAGAAATATATTTTCTTTACCTTTTCAAAATGGGTAAATTTGACTTATAAGAGTTTACCAATCAACGGAAATTTCATTTTTAATAACTGACTAGGTTTTAGAAATGATCTGCACTAAACAGTGCAAAACTGAAATTCTATAATAGCTACAGGTTTGCAAGTTTTTGCATCAGAAAGATATTTTCTTTACCTTTTCAAAATGGGCAAGTTTGACTTATAAACATTTACCAATCAACGGATATTTTACTTTTAGTGACTGACTACAAATTTTAAAAATGGAAATTTACACGATACATTCAAACTTGTCGTTTTAGTCAAAAATCACTAATCGAAAAAGCTTTTATGGAGATTCCAAGGACTGGAGGTTTAAAATATAGTGACCTACTGTAACTAAATATAAAATCACCAATAAAAATATTTTAACTCAAGACCCACTACACATTTTTTTACCCGTTACCCGGTTTTGACCAATTTTAATAAACGGACGTAACTTTTGCATCCGGGCACCTCCATTGCCTACCCAACTCTCCAAATACAGTATAAACCTAAGGAATCTAATTTTGAACCCCAAATTCAACTTAGAACTGTAGAAAATTTGCCATGACCTGCTTTACATCAGCCAACAATTTCCACCAATTCTAACACCTAAATTTGATCCAAATCACCCCAAAATCATTCTAAATCTATGACAAAGCCTACCACTTGATCATACACTCAAACCATGTTCATTTTAAGGAGAAAATCAGTAGGTAACTCGTATGTACCTAATTTCATGATCAATATATTTTAACTAATAAAAATCACAATTTAGTATATAATAGAAATACATAATCAAAGAGGGTTTTTTTTACATACCTTTATATAAGTAAATTTATGACTAGTAATTATGGGATTTGTAGCTTAATCCTTTCTCTCCAAGTAAAAGTATCAAAACAGCCCCAAGTTATGATCAATCCATAAAAATATCAAAAATTAACAATGTAAAATCATGTGGGTTACTCCAAAATAGACTAATTCATTCATAAACATAATCATTTCTTATAATCAAATTATGAGATTTTAAAAATGATCTTGCATGTCAAAATAAATGATGAGGATGTGTTTAGGAAGGATTAAACTTACTAAAAACCAAGATAATTTGGCTAGAACAAACTTTGATCATGGTGTTCTTGTGGTTAATAAAAATCAGCCCAAAGAGAGAAAAAAATTGTGTTTGATCTTTTTTTTACAAATGAATGTGTTTGTGGTTTTTATAGTGTAAAGTTTCAACACTTAACCCTTTCGGCCCTTCCTTATATAAATGTTTTTAAAAATAGAATAAAACTAATAAACTTATTTACATTTTATAAAAACTTTACAAAATGGTTTATTAGATTGGACATAAACCCGAAAAATCAGTTTTTGATATAATTTAAATTTACGAAAAAGTATTTAGGGCTAGTTTGGATCATAACTCAGCTAAAGGAGGTACTAGTATATATAAAAATGTATTACTTATATACAATGTATAATACATCGTGGGGAAACACGAAATTTAAAAATCTATAGATTTACGTATTTTTTAAAGTAACAAAAAAACAAGTAACATATTGTAAAAAAATCGAGAAGGACGAATAAAATAATAAGTAAATTACCGGGAAAAATACGAGTTCTCACAATCGACCCCCCTAAAGGAACTCTGGTCCCTCAGAGTTCAAATGGAGACTGAAGCAAACGCGAACAAGTTGGGATACTTAGCTTTGAACTGGTCTTCTCTTTCTCATGTAATTTCTGCGCTTCGACGAGAATCCCAACGAACCTTAACAATTGGAATCCAACTACGCTTCAGCTTCTTAACTCTTTTTCGATAATTATTTCAAGTTCAGAATAATATAATGACCCTTTAATACGAGGAAATATTAAGAGGTAGAATGAACACGAAAATTGCTTAAACGGACAAGATGCGCTAAAACGAATTAAGATTGATAATCGACAAGGAATCGTAAATCGCGCAAATTGTAAAACACGACAATCTACTTTACTAGAGATATTAAGGAGAAATATGAATTACATATGGATGTTCAAAATAAGAGTTGCCACAAATCTCCGTCGGATTTTGTATTACTTTAAAAATAAGCTTAGGTGCTTGCTTGATTTTAAAAGTGCAAGGTTTTTTTTGTGGCTTTAAAATGTTACGACACTTTCAAAAGAGTGTCAATATAGCTACAGTTGCTTATCAAGGTGTTTGGTGATTTGAAATCAAAAACTATATATTTAGTGAGTAAACAGTCGCTAAATCTTTTTCTTGATAAGGATTTTAAAGTACAAGTAAAATAGTTCAAAATAATTATTTTGATCGGCTTAGGAGCTTTTGAATGACTGCATGAAATTATTGTTATGATCAGAGAAAATTAAATTTCCAAATAATTTAGAAGCATTGATAGAAATATAAATTACATAGGTAATGTCATTAACTTGAAAGTAAAATATTATATAATCAAATAGTTTAAAAGATAAGGTTTGACGTCCTTTTAAACACTAGTTATAAGTATACAAAGGAGGATGTATAGATCCGACATTTAACTTGAAATGAGTATTTTGGCAAATTAAACACTTGGTAAAATGTGTAAAATTTTCTTAGAAATACATAATAATCTATAGAATTCCATAAAGGCGTTTAATGCATCAAATGGTAAATATGAGACATATCCGAGTTTTCAAAATGTGACAAGATAGCAACCAATATGAAGCAAATAATAGTCAACAACTAGTATACAAGCAATGGCCGGAGGGAATAAAACGTAATTCGTAAAAAAAATATTAACGAACATGATTGAATAGATGCATCGATGATAAGGACAATAAAAAAACAAAGAATTAAGCATGATTAATTCACGAGTGTGGTTGGCGTCACCAACAATGGCTTGTTAAGTCCTCGGTGGTCGATACACGATCAAGAGAGAAAAGCCACACAATAAATTTTCGAATCACAGAAAAATCTTAAGAAGTTACTTGAGAGAAATTCCATTAAGATGAACAACATTAGCAATGAAAGGCGAAATCAACACATGATTTACCCGAATGATATTCAAGACGATAGATTCTAACACACAGCATGACAAGTACACGAAATTATGTTTCACTCCCAATCATAAATCACTATTCGCGTCCGGAGATGTTTCGAAAGTCTACCAAAATAGATAGAGAAGGTCGATCGATGTAGAAGCATAACAACGTTGAAACTTTCAAGTCTGGTATCAATGGTAAGAAATTAGACGAGTGGTATCGAGAATTATATCACGAAGGAAGATGAGGTAACAAGTAAAACAAAGATCGTTGAGTAAGGAAATATGTGCTTGCAGGCATGTAATTCGTTCAAGAAGAGATAAAGAAACATATGCATATATCATGAATGGGTGCTACTCGCAAAAAAATATAAAAGTTTTCAAAACTTCGTTTTATCTAGCTTTTTCCGAAACACAAGTAAAAAGTTGGTTCTTAGACAAATTTTTTTTAAGGTGACTACTATTCGGCCTCGCATGGCTCCTTCTAAATTACGCATAGGTGATCAAGCCATGCATAATTTAGGACTAGCAATGCGATGCAGAGTTTCGTCAAACCAGTATTACATGTCATATATTTAAAAAATATATATATATGATACCAAAAATAGATATCAGAATAATTTATGAAACTTTTCGCAAGTAAGTAATTCGCTTGATACTTAAATCAACACCTTTAATGTTGCATGAATTCTTTTATAAGATCAAGGTAAAATAATTTGTGAAAATACCTCGTAAAACAATATTACTTAACGTTATAAAGTAACATTCAAGTATTTTATAAAGTCAAAGTAGAACGATTTGTAAAATGATTTGTAAAATGATTTGCAAACAATACGAGTTTGAGTTTATATGGTGACATTATAGCAATGCATAAATAGCAAGTGGGTTACACGAGGGTAGTAAAGAGTAGTTCATAAGACCATCGATGAAATGGTTACAAGGTGATAAGGTTTCAAAAGGTTTAGCCAGAATCGCCATGAGACACGTGTAAAACATTATGACGAAAGATGTGAAAATGAGAACTTCAAATCTCGACCCAAACTAGTGTTACGATGGAAGAAATGAAAGATGAAATATAAAGAAAAATAAGTCATGTATAAAATAAAAGATAAAAGGAAATTCATATGCGTTCACATCGTAAACTAATTGGCATAAAAATGCACAACTTTTTCGACAAAACTGTAGCTCACTATCGGTTTTATCCAAACATTCGGTTTCAAAAGTTCATGATATATGTATGTATAACTCGTACCCAAAGTTACTATTTTTAAACGTCTTCAAACGTAACTAATGTTTGTTAGTTGTAAACTATCATTTGTTAAATTTCTACAAGCGCAAACGAACTCAAAAACGCCTAAAACCCATATTTCAAAATTTCTATCAGCTTTGACTTTTTAGTCAACTTTGACTTTTAAGTCTGACCCGGTCAATTAACCCGTTAAATGACATTTTCAAGATTCGGAGTCTAAAGTAATTTTGTGCAAAACAATGTTTCGAACAACTTTCTAGTTTTACTCAAGATCTGAAACCTAACGTAAAATAACCAAAATGCCCCTGCATGTTCTGCGCATGTTTGTATATATTATCTTAAAACGCAGGTTTTTATTTTTTTAGGTTTGACCCGTTTATACTAGTTTTCGGACTTGGTTACCTACACGTTATAGGTAAAACGGCATTTTAAACAACTTTTTAGTTTTACTCGAGACTTGAAATGGACCAGAAGTAGGCGAAAGCGCATTCGCATCGCATCTGTCAACAAAATGATATTTTTTAGAAAACACATACTTTACTAGATAAAAGACCCATAAATATTCAGTTCCGACACTAGTTCCCTTTCGTTAGACGTAAAACGACATTTTTGAGACAACTTTCGTGTTTAAGCTGAAGGTCGAAACGGACCAGAAATAACGATTTTACCCCCTGCAGTTCTACATCAACAGAAATTTTCCATATATGCAGAAAATAAGTTCTTAAATTTTACAAATTTCAAATGAGCGTAACTCGCTCGTTTTTTAAGAGTTACGGGTCGAACTTTATATCTAAACGACCGTCTCAACATGTAGAAACATATTTTTAAGTCTAAAGTTTATAAAAATATTTTCTTGACGCCGTTAAATTACCTGTAAAGTTTCTGCACAAAGTATATTTTTCGACACCTCGAAACTTAATTAAAATTCATAACAATCCGGAATTTATGTACATATATGACTTGTGGATTTCATGAAAACGAAAGATGATAGATTGTATAATTAAGCATATAAAGAAAACATATTATAAAAATGGGTTAAGAATACCAACGGTAATCTAAGAAAACAAAAATGGCGTATGACATCCGTGTCTTAGATTTCAAGATGCAATGTAGGAAGGTCTCTTGGCAGTGTGATTTTCCAAAAACACAAAACATACGGAGGAAGAAATGAAACATTAACGTGTTGCACTCCCGTAGAAAGGAGGTTTAATGAAAGGGGAGGATACAAGTTTATAGAAATAGAATCGTATTCTAAACAATCGCCACATATTAGAGGATATGAATTACAAGATGATGATGGTGTTTCCAAGGTACAAACGAACGTTGTAAATCGAAGTCGAAA